>MU223547.1:3309324-3334936 GCA_018584345.1 Thuja plicata | reverse complement strand
TACTAGTGCAATTGAGGCACTACTCAATGATCCCATTGATAAGAAACAACCAAGGTTTGGTACATATGAAGAGGCCAAATCTAAGATAAAACATGGCCTACAAGTCAAAAAGACTATAAACAAGAAATATAAAATGATAAAGAATCTCAAGAGGATTCTATCGGTCATAGAGGATGAAGAACAGGATAAGCAAGAGGAAACCAATGAATAGGGTACCATCAGTGAAACACAAAAGGAACAGAAATTAGATATAGAGGCCACTGAATCTGATGCACCTCCATCTCCACCTCCTACTAAGAAACAAAGGACAAGAAGTTAGACTACTACAACAGATACAACACCACTTAAGAAAGGTCAAGTAAGGACCTATATAAGGAAGCAACTAGCAAAAAGAGAAAGACAACAACCTGTCAAATCCACACCACCAAGAAAAGAAAAAGGTTTGTCAGGACACAGGCTGACTTGGATGACACGAAAGATGATGAGCCAGATGTAATTAAGAAGAACTTTAGAAACCAAACGGTAGATGGAGCTGCCAAATCAATTGCTACCCATGGTACAATGACTAATAAAAAGATCAGGCAGTGGGATACACTGAATCCAGAAGATCAAAATAAGATATAGGATGCAGTCATCAAATCAATGATTAAAAACAAGTATGTCCCTATTGGATTTGTAAATCAAATACCTAAGGAGCTAGGCAAAAGGATATACCAACAATGGTCATATGCCTTACAAATGGAAAGAGAAGCAAGAGAAAGAATTCTTGTAAGATTGATGCCTCCTGAATCCAAGTTTGAAGAAATACAAGAAGTACTAAAGAAACACTCAAGTAAATTTGTAGCCAAAATAAGGGCTTACAAAGTACTAGAGAGCAAGTTTATAGAACTAGATTCGATGATAGAGACCAAATGGAAACATCTCCTAGATCTACCAGCAGAATCAACAAGTTTTGAGAAGCAATTACTTCTCACAAACACACCTCACAGAGAGGAGGAGTTAGATAATGCAAGTCCTCAACATATTGCTCTAGAAAATCAGGAGAGTGATGATGAGCCTAATAAGTTGAATATAGGCATGGATGACATTGTTCAAGATATCACTCACTATGACTCTGACAATGATCCCAAGAAGAAAGATGATGTGATATTTATCTCACTCAAGGATCAACAAAGTCATCAAGAACTAAAGGCATTAGGTGATAAGATAATTGATATTACAGATGAAGAAGTGCAGGACACTTCAATCATGCACTCAAAAGTGCAAGACCCTACAGAATCCATACAAAAAGATGAGAATGTCACTGCTAACAAGGACATTACCAACGAGCAGGACATCAATATTGACAAAGCCCAAGAAGAAACACAAAGTAACATGCCTATCCTAATGAAGGAAATAAACATACTAGAGGGCAATGAAGGATCAATTGAAAAAGAAACAAGCACAACCAAGGACAAGGGTGAAGGAGAAGGAAAAGAAACTATAGATACACCTGCAGAACAAGCTGCAACCAATGATTACAAAGATTCTTCTACTGATCAAAAAAAGGAAGGAACTCAAAAAGAAACAGGGGACAAGCCTTTAGAGAAAGGTAAAGAAGGAAAGAAGGATAAGATTGAAAAGAAATTAGGAGCACATTCTGCAGAAACACCCAGGGTAAATGAAGAGACATCTTAACATAACCAACAGGTGCAAACTGAGTAGAAAACACAAGATGCTTCATCAACAAAACCTTCACCAAGTAACTTAGAGCATACAAATGAACTAGCTTTAGTAGTTCATACATCTGCATCCCCTAAGATCTCAAAGAAGAAGAAAGGAAAGAACAAAAATCTAGTAACTCTGGATGAGATAATTGAGATACTAGTTTGTGATCCAAGAACATTGGATCCTATAGCATTAACGAAATATGCAAATCTCTGTGAGAGGAAAGCCACTCAAGACAAGATGAAACAAGCGGCAAAAGAGGCCAAGGTACTTGAAGTAGCAATAGATATACTTCAACAGATTATACCAGACATAGACATTGATCAGAAAGTTCCAATAATTGATCAATTGGTAACACTCATGGATGCAATAACATCTCAGAGTACCGATGTTGAGAAAACTATGGAAGAGAGACTTAAACAAAAGTATGAATTCAAGCTCACGGAGACAATAAGCCAAGAAGTGGCACTCAAAAATGTCAAGCTATCTGAATTGGTAAGTGCAATTGAATCACTTTTATCAGAAGTTGTTACCTTAATTAAGAAATTGTGCACCTTAGATCAACTCACTAAGGAATATACCAACAAGATAGCAAAAATAGATGTTGATCTTCAGTCCAGTGCACAAAGTCTAGCCAACCTAGCAGAAGCACTTAAATTGTACAAACAACAAATAATACAAGCTAGGAAGTAGAGACAGGAGATTAAATTTGCAGAAATGAAATACAGAGATGAAGTCAATGAGCTACAAGCTAAGCTCTTACCGACACTTACACTACTGCAACAAAATATGACATAGGAAAATACACTGATTGCCACCCCTGAAATGTCTGTCCTAGAAAGCATATATGATATGCACACAAGACTCAAGCTGCAACATATGGAACTCAAACAATTAAAAGAACAATGGGAGAAACTACTAGAAGATATCAAACTTACCCATTCTAATGTTTTTGACATATTGTAAGTTACACATTTTTGTCACAATTTTTTTGACATTTTGTAAGTTGTACATTTTTTTCATCGGTATAAAAGAAAGGGGGAATTTGATATGTATATCACCTCAATTAAAAGGAGGAAATAATGTATAGTGGAAGAAAAAGAAAGGGTAAATAATATACATACAACAATCAAATAGTATACATGTACATATACATACACTATACTGATGCACATAGAAAGGGGGAGTCATATTATGACAAAGAAATAAACATGGTGTAATAATTTTAGTATTATGCACATATCATTTTTTTATGCTAATTTCAAAGGGGGAGATTGAAGGCATTATATTTTTCCATTAGTATACTTAGAGAAAAACATGATTTGCACCATCGGTTTAGTCTAAACCGACAGACAAGGCACAACACTACCCAACACTAAGGTTACCTGATGAACACTATCAAGTGTTACCCGATGACAAAAAGATAAGGATACCTGAAAAAGTATCAATAGTGCTACCCAACGAACAGAAAAGAGAGGAACCCAAAGATACAGGGAACCCGACGAACAGTTCAGACAAGGAATGCTGACAGACTGCAAGTTCAAACCGACAGCCAAGAACCGACAGTCAGTTACATCCCAGAAAAAATGGATCTGAATTTCCATGTTAGATAAATCACTGAAGTTGTATTTATAACTTCTTGATTTGTTTTTTAATCCATTATGTGCGGAGGAAGCAATGTAATCTTTATTGTTTTAATTCATTTTACTGTTTTAAAACATGCAAACTAAAGATCAAGGTAAAGTTGTAAACCTTGGATTTGAGAGTTAACATTGTAAATCATGAATTCCAAGATAGGTCAAATAACTTGTATAAATAGGTGCTCGATCCATTTAGAATAGTTGTTGCTCAATGAAGATAGTAGCCACAGAGAGAAACTAAAGACCAGATAGAGAATTCATGCAGAAGAACACAAACAGATTCAAATTAGTTTTCAAGAATAGAACAGAGGCTATTGACAAGCAGAGAAAAGGTATTCATCAATCACTTAAGGTGATATCATTATAGTAAAATCTTTAATGGATCGATAAATCAAAAATATTATATTTCATATAGTCAAGTCAACATTTGTACTCATTCTAATAAGTGTAGTACACCAATGAAATCCTTTCAAGAAAGGTGGGCTTAACTGTCCTATTGTAAATCTCATAACTGAGTGCACACTTAAATCAGTGTTGCTAAATCTCTTAATAGAGTAGATCTTAACAGGTCTCCACCTCAATACTCCTAACAGGGTAGATCATTAGAAGTGATTAAATTGTAAGCCCTAACAGACTCCCTTCCATTCTACAGATAGTGAAGTTTTGTGGGTGTCATCCCCACCATAGTTTTTACTTCCTAACAGGAGTTTTCTATGATATCATATCTTGTGTTATGTGTTTATTAATTTCATAAATGTTTCTATGGATGATTGTAAAGATTGTTAACAAACAATGTCTACATAAGAAAGAATAACAGTAATGGTTGGTAAATCAGATTTGAATGATCACTAATGATAAATTGGGTAAAGTGTTAAAAGTTTTAGAGGTACTGATTCACCCCTCCCCTCTCAGTACTACTTCCCATTGAGTCCAACATATACATCCCTCTAGCCTTGCCATTAAAGTAATCCAATTTGAAGGGCTTTGGTGTGTTAGGGCCTACTACAATTAGACCCCTATCTTATTGAAATGCCCTTTCAAGGCCTCATTTCTAAAGTATTCATTTTGATTCTTATACACCTTTTTGAAATGGTCAAAATCTATGTCATCCATTTGAACTGAGAGGTCACTCAAATTGAAGACTTTTCTAATCTCATTAGCTATGACATTCAGTAGTATGTTTCCATCTATATCTCTCAAAACCCTGGACACCTTATCATATGCTTTGGCTATTATAATTAAAAAATCTATGTCCATGAATACTCCAGGAACTATTAATTTTCCTACATCTAAATCTCATATATTGCAGTCTGGGGAAGGAGCATTTCTTTGGAAAAAAGTAGTTTTGAACAGACTAAGACCATTTGTGCTAACCTTGGCATCTCTGGCTCATCTACCCATGTCATGCAAACCTTCCCCAACTCTAAAACAAGAATTTTACAAGAACCAATCTTTTTATTTGGGTAGAATCATTTGTAGATCCATTCAACTATTGTATAAGTTCATCCCGCACATTTTTGTCTTTGTACTCTACATTACCAGTGAACTCAATCCTAACGGCTATCTTTTTAATGTAGGGCTTCTTATGGTAATAGTATCAAATTATCTCAATATTTTTGTTTATCTTTTATAATTTTAAATCCTACTGCAAGCATGAATCTTAATATTTCACAGAATACTTACCCTTTCTACAATTTGTTACACAGAGCACAAGATTGTTGCAACTTTGAATTCTGCTTCAATCACTTCGATGGTTATGGCAACTTAGAAGTCAATCAATTAGTTATATACTTCAATCAAATCAATCTCTTGCATTGAAATTTACTTAAGTGGCCACATGATCTACAATAAATTCATCTAGTTTGAAACTCATGGCTTAACGGTTCACTAAAATCATTTTTAAAACTTTAAATTTGAACCGTAGATCCCAACAGTATCTCATCAATTGTGTGGCTCTCATCATTTACAGGAACCACTACTCATCCTGGACACATGTCAGCATGACTCGATTTCTTAAACATTAGATCGCATGCATCTTCCCCATAAACCATTAAGTCAGCCATCTGATCCTTCTTAACCTGGCCACCAGTTACTTTACTCAAGCTTTACTAATTGCGGATGCAACTTTAACAACTTGGACATGCGTCAACACCACTTAATGGCTTATACACTAGATATTCCACATCTTCCCTTTAATTCATTAAGAAAGCCATCTATTCTTTCTCAAGCTACATTGTAATGCCCTACCAGGGAACCCAAGAGAACTAACCTAAACATGCAACCAAGTTAACGGAATAATTCTTTTTTAAAATATTTATAAACAAAAATGTTAGCAACGCGGAAGCAACACATGAGACAACATGACATACACATTAGTACAACTCAATAAAGGTTACAAATCTCAAGGGTTCCTTGACGTAGGATTACTTAAGCAAACTAATCTACGAAGAACAAATATAAAGTACAAAACATAAAGGATACATCAACTAAATCTAATAAAATACATCTCATATAATATGACTACATATACATTTGAATCAACATCCACTGCACATGTCACAGGGTATGCAATAATACATAACAATACAATACAATACATCCTCCAAAGGATATCAACCGATACACATATAAGGTAAAATTATACAACTCATGAAACTGCGTAAGTTTCCAGAAGATGAAGAAGATAGAAGAAGAAGAACTGCATCAAGGATCATCAAAGCATGAAGACAAATGTCAGATCTCAATGGTAATAATAATCACTACCACCTGACTGTGTGGAACCAAAAGTCCACTCCCACTGTGCTGAGGAGATAATAACAGGCCCACTCACACGGGTATACAACAAGAAGGCAAACATCAAAGGTATACAACCATCTTAAAGAAATACATAGGAAGATCCTAGAAGCTTTCTAAATCACAGTAAGGAAATCTATAGAATACCAGAGGTAACTGACACACGTAGGATAACCTAAGCTTTATATAGGAAGGTGTCATCATGTACGTCTAACTCTTGAGTCTCATCCTAGAAATCCCTCACTAGATCCTGACACTCAAGTGACCATACACGGCATCAATGACCTCTCAAACTGACAAGGCCACTAACTATGCCCGAACCTGCACCTCGCAAGGGGGCAAGCATCATCTCATCCTCCATCTTAGCTTATAATAGCACTCAAGCATGGGTGAGGCATTATCTGATTAGATTATACTAATGCATCTTAATAATTTATTATATTATCACTTGTTACAATTACTTACAATAATCGATCCTAGCAGCCACTTGTGAGCTCTGAAAATTTATTGCAAGCCACCTCCTACTATACAACTAGGTAACCTACCCTAGGTTCACAAAAGAACATCATAAAAGTATATCATAAACCTCATTAATGACTCTCGCTTATATAAGGATACGCCCTCAGAGAATCATAAATAATATCAAAGAGAAGAGCATAACTCTCAAATCTAGTTCTTGCCCACACAAGAACTATTGGTTCTCAATTAACCAATATCACATAAAGTACTATCACATGATCACATAAGACTAGTTGAGACAAATCAGGTTGGGTAATAAGATCGAGACCCAAAATTGATGACAACATGCACATGCACTAAAACCCACAACATCATAGAAATAGAAAACCCAAAACCTTTGGTTTTACCTCCTAATACCCAACTAATCCCAACAGACCACTGACACATAGCAGTATCACAAAAAGGAAAAGAAACACACAATGTTTTAATCAGTCACTTGGAAGATACATCATCACATAATGGGTATGATTCCAGAAAGGCAATAACATTCAGTGATAAACTCATTTATAGTAAAACTATGCAAATTAGTTTATCTGATAAAATTACTATCAATAATATAATTCAATTTTCCAAAGAAAATACACATCAAGCCTATATAGACCAATTTATAAAATCCATCCCATATAAATTAATCTATTTAATATTACTAAAAACCAAATATAATTACAAGTAAAAGTTTTTTTTTTTTTAAAATAGAATACCACTCCATGCGAATTCTAAATTTTTTTTTTTTTTCTTGAAATTATATTTTTTTCAAAAGAAAAAAAAAGATTTTTTTTAGAATTTACATGGAGTGGTATTCTATTTTTAGAAATTATATTTTTTCAAAAAATAAAAATAAAAATTTAGAATTCGCATGGAGTGGTATTCTATTTTTAGAAATTTTATTTATAACAACTTGGACATGCGTCAACGCCACTTAATGGCTTATATGCTAGATATTTTGCATCTTCCCTTTAAGTCATTAAGCGAGCCATCTGATCTTTCTCAAACTGCATCCTCTTTACTTTATCCTTGCACTGCATCGGGCCCACCAACTTCCACGCATCATCATGACTTAATTGCTTATACTTTAGATATCGATTACTTTACCATTAAGCGATTAAGTCAACCGTCAGATCAATCTGCACTTGCTCAGCCTTTAATTCCTTCCTTACGACCTCAACCAGACCCACTGGGACACATGGCATCATGACTTAATCACTTACATGTAAAATCGCGTTCACTTTACCACTAAGCCATCAAGTCAGTCGTTAGATCTCTTCTAAATTTTCAACCCTTTAATCTACAATCACTTTTACTATTAATGGAATCCGCATCATGTCCTGGACACATGACAATATGGCTTAATGACTTGCATTATAGATCTTATGCATCTTTTGGATTAGCAATTAAGTCAGCCTTTGGATCAAAATAGAATTTGACTGCATTTTAACAACTTTTCGCAAGTCTTGGACCGACCAACTGCCACACATCGTCACCACTTAATTGCTTATAAGATAGATGGTGTGCATCTTTGGATTAAGCCATTAATTGAACCATTGGATCGATTTGTAATTTAATCTCCATAAAAATTCTCAACAGGGCCCACGTAAATGTAGGGACATGTGTCATTCAAACTTAATGACTTATATGCTAGATCTCAATCATGCTGAGAGTAAGCCATTAAGTGGACCGTTGGATAAAACAGGATCTGCTCACTATTTTACTGAAGCTTTTAACTAACGTTGGACCCACCAAAAACATATGTCATCACCGCTTAATGACTTATAAGATAGATTCTGTGCATCTCAGGATTAATTCATTAAGTGGGCCGTTAGATCAAAACATACTAGCTCGACACATAATGGTTTAAATAAAATACTTGTGGGCTTTAGACTTAGGGATTAATAAAGTGCCAAGGCATTAGGAACTTGCAAACTATTAAATGTGACCCCTTTTAAAAGAACACATGGTAGACACATGACTTAAGTGGAAAAAAAATAATGTGAAATTAGAACCACTCCAAAGCTTAGGGTTTGAAGAAAAGATTTTACACTTTGAAACATGAAAGAAATGGTTTCAATAATTTACATAAGACCCTTTTGTAAATACGGACCAAGGACTCATTATTTTGGAAAACAAATTTACCAGACCTAATAGTGGCTCTTTCTGGGGATGAATACCTCCTACAGGTATTGCGAGAATTTAGAATCTCAGGGGAAGTAGACCAACCTACTAGAAAACTTAAACTACTCACACAACAGAAAACCACACTAAACTAAGATAGAAAGAACACACTTGCAGAAACACACTATATACACAACCTAATGTTCATGGATGATTAGACTTCAAGAGAAGTATAACTTCAAGAACTATCCATGAACTGGAAATTCTAAAATGATTATAGTAAGGTCTTTCTGTAAATAATAACTTTTTCCATACCTCTCCTGGAAAATATATGGTCCTAGCCAGATTGGTTCAAACTTTCAATGTTTTCCTTTATCTTTTAATCTGGCATTCCACATTAGGACATAATCTCCCACACAAAATTATCTTGAGACTGTCTTTTTATAATTCAAGTTTTTCACCTAAAATTGAAGCTTACCATTAGTCATAGAAGCTTCCCTCTTGGTTTCATCCAATTCCACCATCTCATCAATTCTCAATTGCATATCATTGTCAATGTCATCATCATAAATTTTAACAAACTTGTACATTCGCATTAGATTATTTTGGGGCAGTCTTGCATAAATCCCATAGACTAAATCAAAGGGTGCACATCCTATGGCCTTCTTAGATGTCACTCTATCTTCCCAAATAACCATTGTTAACTTTGAGTCCCATGCCTTCTTGTTTGTATCCAGAACTCTCTTAATGATCTTAAGCAGGCTCTTGTTGGTGGACTCAGCTTGGTCATTCTCCTGTGGGTGGTAAGGTGTAGAGTAAGATGTATAAATTCCATATTCATCACAAAAATTGATATATTCCTCAAATTTAAAACACATAACATTGTTTGATATTATCTTCTTTGGGCACCCAAACCTAGTGATTATGTTCTTCAACAAGAAATCAATTACTACTTTACTAGTTTCTCTTTTAGTGGGGATTGCTTCAACCCACTTAGTAAAATAGTGAGTAGCTACAATTATCCATGCATGTCATCCACTAGATTTAGTAGCTATTTCTCCTATAAAATCAATACCCCATTGTTGAAAATGGGCTTGAACTTCCACTGGTGTAAGAGGTACATTACCTGAGGATTTTAGTTTACCAGAGAAATGTTGGCAAGCATCACATTTATTAACTAGTTGATGAGCATCCTTAAAGATACTTGGCCACCAGAATCCTTCTCTTAAAACCTTATGTGCAGTATTCTTGGCCATGTAATGGCCACCACACACTCCATTATGGATTTCTTGTAGGATCCTGTATGCTTGTTCTCTATCAACACATTTTAGTAGAATCCCTTCAGGATTTTTCCACCATAGCTCATCTCTTATCAGAGAAAATGGATTTCTTGTAGCTTTAATTTCCTTTTCTTATTCTCATCCATGCCATGTGGATAGTTCATTCTTTGTAAGTAATAAATAATATTGTTGTACCAATCACATTCGTCATGATTATAGATAAAAGGTGTATGTTCCTCCTTTAGGGTATTGATATGGTTTTCATCCAAGTTTGCACTAGCCATCAATTTGGCTAGACCCATTCTTCTAACCAACTTAGTGATTTGAATTTCTATATTAAACTCTTGAATCCTATTGATCCATCTACATCTTGTTCCTGACACCTCTTGTTGAGTGAAGATATCCTTAACTGCTGTTGAGGGAACATAGGCTACTACAATAACACCTATCAAATAACATCTAAAAGCTTTCACAACCTTTAGCAATGCATAGGCCTATTTCTCAGTTATATCATGTCTGAGCTCTGCATCCTATAATGATTTTCTAAAAAAGGTAATAGTTTGTTCAAAACCCTCTTCATTTTTCTGTAACACAACATCAATAGTATGGCAAGATGAAAATGAAAAAATGTTCATAGGATTTGAATAATCAAGAGTTCTTAGGATAGGGGCATCTTTATATCTTTCTTTGTCTCTTGAAAATATTGAGTGGCTTCTCCATCCCATTCCATTTTTGCATCCTTCTTCAACATCTTAGAAATTTTTCTCCTCTTCTCAGCAAAGTTTGTGACAAATCTTCTGAGAAAGTTTACCTGACCGAAGAAGGATTGAATTCCTTTGAAATTTCTTGGGAGGGGTACTTTGTCAATAAAAGTTACCCTATCTGGGTCAATTCTAACCCCTTCCTTTGAAACATTTTGCCCCAATAATTTACCTTTTGTCACTCCAAAAATGCATTTCGTGGGATTCAGAGAAATCCCAAATTCTTGAGCTCTTTCAAAAAATTGCTCCATATGTTGACAATGTTGTTCTTCCTTCTTTGAGTATGCTATGAGGTCATCCTGATAAACCTCAAGAAATTTTTGCAAGAAATTTGAGAATGCAACATCCATGGCCCTCTGGAAAGTGGCCCCAGCATTCATTAAACCAAAAGGCATTCTAACATATACATATGTTCCCCATGGTGTGGTAAAAGTAGTTTTAAATTTCTCTGATTCCTTGACCATAATTTGGTTATACCCAAAGAATCCATCCATCATGGACATGATTTCACATCCAATGACTCTCTGCATCATATTCTCAATATTGGGGAGAGCATAGTTGTCTTTTAGGGAAGATATATTCAATTTTCTAAAATCCACACACAACCTGATATCTCCATTCTTCTTCCTGATAGGGACCAAATTGGAGACCCAGGAAGAATGCCTAATGGGCTTAATTATCCCAGCATCTTTCATCTTCTTTAATTATTGTTCCATTTTGGGCCTTAGGGTGGGATTTATGGGCCTTTGCTTCTATCTAAAAGGCTTGGCATCTTCCTTTAATGGGATCTCATGTTGGAATAGCTCCTCATTATATGCCTTTAGATCATCATACATCCATGCAAAGACCTTTTTTTTCTTCCTTAAAAGATTAGTCAAATCCTCCTTAACTTTGGGTGACAATTTTTTACTAATAAATAAATTTTTAGGAACTTCCTTTGTTCTCACATTAACCCCCTCCAAATATTCGGACTTATTTACACATGTAGCAGAGTGTGGTTTATCCTTATTGTCAAAGGCTCTTTCTAAAACAACTATTCCCTTTGGGAATTTATTTGACTTCAAATGCAATATTTATTTTCCTAAGACAGTATCTTTTCAATCCATGGTTTTCACATACTTACTAAAATCTATCTCTTTATTTTAAAGATCTGTCTCACAATACAAGAATCTTAGAATATCCACATCATCATCAAATACTTGCCAGCTATCCACATTGTCTGGTATTGAAGGCCTAGTCTGAACTTCTATCTCACAAATTCTAGAAAAAGTAATATCTTCTAGCCTTAGAGAAATGTTAGCCAAAAAATCTGTCATTCTATTCTGGCATCTATCCATCCAGTCAATACCAAAAGCATAAAAACTTTCTAATTCATCCCAGACTGCATTTCAGTACTATTTCAATATATGATTCTTGGAAGCATATTTGGATCTAATTTGAGATACCACCAATTTAGAGTCTCCAATAACCCTGATACACTTGATTCCATTTCTTTCAGCTAATCTCAAACCTATCAATAGAGCCTCATATTCTGCCACATTATGTGTACATGTAATAATAGAGTAAATGAAAATTTGAAGGTTCTTCCTGAAGGAGATATCAATAAAACCCTAGCACCAACCCCTCCCTAGAAATGACACCATCAAAACACATTACCCATAGCTTAGTTTGTTGAGATAAATTATTTATGTCTTCAGACAACATTGCAGGTGGTAATTTTCTTTCAACTTTATTTTCCTGCACTTGAAATGATCCCATCTTAGTATCCAAGAAACAATTCATATTGTTATCATCTTGTTCCTCAATCATATGAGGAGTTCTGGTTTCCCTTGATACCTTGATGTTTTCACCATTAATGTTGAAAGTGGAAAATGAAAAATCACATTTAATTCTTCCCCCCATTGATACACTTCATTTTCTTGACAATAACATTCCATATTGAGGGGGAATGCCTACAACCAACACACTCATTGTTAATACTTTGTCTAGGAAAGCTGCCAATTTATAAGGCAAAGCCTTAATGGTGCCAATGATAGGTACTTCTCTAGAATCCATATCTTAGCACATCCCATGGGGTGTGTCTACTTTCAATCCCATAGATCTTATAACTTCTACAAGAATGACAGTGTTAGATTTCCCAGATTCAATCATACATTTTTTCAATATTTTACTATTTATTAACAATGTCAAGAAAAAGGGATGTATAGTTTCTGCAATAGTACTAACAATATTGGTTTCCAAGTAGATTTGAGGAATCTTTGACACAAGCTCATCAGATTCCTTTCTTGATTTGTCTTTTATGTATGACACTATTGTTTTTCTCTAGTCCCATAATATTAGTAGAGCTAACTCCCTTCATCTATGTAAAAGCCTTTTCTTTATGCTCTCCTATCCTCATCATTTCTAGTAGAGGTACCTTAACATTTATTTGAGACAAAAGTTTCCCCATATCCACAGGGGTGTATTTTATATCAGAAATGTCTGATCTCTGATTTGTGTAATCCTCATCTTCTACTTGAGAAGTCAGTTTTGTTTCATCTCCCTTATGTGGTTTATCCTCCCTTTTAGAATGTGGTATGGGACTTTCTGGTGTTTTTATCTTTACTTTATACACATTTGGACTAGCAGGTTTGTTGCCTTTTTTTATCAACATTTTATGTGTACCTTTAGCCCATTATCCTTTTCTTGTGGCTTTTTGGTACTATTTGGGGTATCTGTGATAAAGATACGTACAAGTTTGCCATTTGCACTACCAACTATTTTGTTTCTCAAAGTGTAATTTCCCCTTGCTTGTCCAACCATGTTTGTTGTGATCTTAGCAATTTATTCATCAGAAGGTCTTCTAAGGAAAGGGGTCTCAACACATCCTTTGGCATTACATCTCATATTATCAATCTCCCAATCTTGTATGTCAGAATCATCATGTTGATAATATATTTCATCATTAACATGTGAGGAAGTCACAGCACAACCACTATCATCATATGCTTCCTCCTCATTTTCTTCTTGATCTTCAGTGGCAGAGATTCTAGCAGCAATAACACAATACTCAGGACTATGAGGGGATTGGCAAGCCACACACCAAGGATTATCATTGCACATGTTTACAGAGGTTTTTTGTAGAGGGTCAAGATTTTTTTCATCAGATTTATCCTTCTTTTGTGGGACAATTGGTTTCCCTTCTTTCCACTGAGTAGTATAAGGATAATTTTGCATCCTAGTTTGTCTATTGAAATTGCCATAGGAAGGCTTATCATTGTTTGAAAACCTATTGTTACTACTTTCTCTAGGTTTTAAATTTTTCAAAGAATTTAGAATCAACTTAAGATTATCATCTTCCTTTGGTTCATTACTCAAGGGTTTATCTGATTCTTTCTTTTTGTATCTAGCTGGTTTCCAATCTTCTCCCCTACCCACTTTTCCAAAAACTCTTCTATTTGTCTCAATATTGACTACTACCTTATATGCTTCTCTAATATTTCTAGGGTTCTTATCTCTTAACAAATAGCCCATTTTTGCATCAAAAGCATTAAGATAAGTAGAAAGACATACCTTTTCATCTAATCTCATCACTTGCAGCAACTTGTGCATTGCCCTTTGAAACCTGATATTGAACTCCACCACTTCTTCATTTGGATTCTTCTTCATGTTGTTGAACTCATTCAGCATGAACCCCTCATTGGTCTTGTCCCCATATTGGTCTTTGAAATATTCCTTCATTTCATCTGTAGACCCAATACATTCATGGGGAAATCCTCTAAACCAGTCCCTAGCATCCTCGGTTAATGATTGCACAAATAAATTCATCATCACATCATCATGTGCAATTTCATAATCATCAATCATATCCATAAAATGCTTCAGATGTTCTTCACATGTTATAATATTATTTCCAACAAATTTAGGATGTTTATCCCTAATATTTTTAGGTATCTCATTTGGATAACTAGGAATGCCAAGGAAAATAAATTGTCTATACCTTTCTGTGTAGACAAGAGTTCTTTGAGATGAAATATTACCTTGAGTATTTGATGTAGTAGCATTTCCAAAATCAATAGGTGGTGGTAAATTCATTCCTAAATTTAGAGATATTTTAGGACCAGAACCAATAGGATGAGGGCTAGAGGTTTTCCTAATAAACTCAATTTTATTTTTCATCTCAAGAGCAGAGGCTTCCAATTCAGCCTTCTCTAATTCTTTGGCTATGATCTCCCTCTATCTCTTGGATTTCTCCAACTTAGTATCCAGCTTAGTCATGGGATCAATTGCACTCTTTTTATTCACTGGCTCCTTTATTTCAATTGTTTCTACCTTTTGTTTACCTTTATCCTTGGGTTTCTATGTGTCATACAACTTCTAGACAACAGGTTCATGTTCAAGTTTCTTAGGTATAGTGGTAGCATTTATTGCTTCTAAATCTCATAGTTGACTTTTCAATTGGTCAGATTGAATCTGAGCATGTCTGATTCTCTCCTCTTTCTCTCTTTATCTTATTTGTCTCAAGGAAATCTTCTCTTGGATCTTCCTTTCCAGTTCACCCACTTCTTCAAAAATCTCCTCAGAATCCACAAGAGTCATGTCAGATTCTGAAGTTTCCTCCATGATAGTTCTTTCTCTCCCATGATGATGGGCATGAGGTCTTTCAGATGAGGGAGAGCTCAGATCACTAGGGGAATTCCTATTCTCTTCGCCTCTACTTTTGTATTTGGACCTTGTTTCATGTCCCTGGGATTTACAATAGACCACCTTTCTAGTATACCTAGGTACATTATCAACCCTCTCACTTTGAGAGTAATACTCCCTATAGACTCCCAATCCTAGCTGTGTATCTTTTTCAAATTCTACAGTATCTTCTTCATGATTAGGAGGAATAGGAGTATCCATTCTTATGTTTCTTCTCTACCTCCAAGCTTTAGGGGTAGTTCTAACAACATTTCTATTTATTGATTTCCCGGCTCTCAAAGTAGATGGAATTTCACCTTCCAACTCATTCTCAGGTTGATTTTTCATCCTGGATCTAGTATTTTTATAACTCATAGCTAAATAGTGGTGTATCAAATGATTATAACTCAGTACTAATGCAAAAATTCCTTCGAGTCGTCACCCAACAAATAGCTGGGAAAATACACACTAACTTTGAGGAATAAAAATTTTGTTATGGAAGGTTTTCACGGGTTACAAATATCAACAAAGTTCTAAGCATCTATCCTGATATATTTTCAATGGTAATAAAAATCATTGGGATATGTGAAGATAAAACTCTGTACTTCAATGGTCAACCAACTAGTATTAATAAGTAAGCAGGCCAGGAGTCTAGCTCAACTTGAAAAACCTTACTCACTCACTGCAATGTAAAATTATTCCCTACCAGAGTCTCCATTTTTTTGGTTTATTTTTTATGTTGCAATAAAAGAAACAACAACCTCTTCTTCTTATGACTATTTTATAGAGAAGTCACCTCCAAATATTGGTTCATGCAAGAAAAGGACCAACTAACAAGCACTCTTACAATACTTCTACTCCTTAGGTTCTTCTATACCAAGGGGGGATACCCTGTAATACCTTATGATATTTCTATATGGTATTATCAAGTAGTAATCTCAGAATAACTCAACATAATCAGGAGATACTGTATAATTGGATAATTACCCATTGAACATCAACCATGAAATAGAGCATGAGATAGGAATTCACAACAAACTTGCACAAATATAGACTTAATGGATTTTAATATTTTTTTATAGGAGAAAACAGCCAATATGAAACTAGATATGCAATAATATAGAACTTGTCAACTTTAGATCAGTGCTTTATCCATTGGGCTACACTCTGACTCAGATATAATATATTGAAATCAATATTCATCAAATATTCTAGATCATAACACAATTATCCCAAACCCCTACTACCAATAAAATCCTAGCATATATCAAATAAATCTATGCATTGATCAGAGCCTAATTTAATCTAATCCTAGATTAGAACTCTCAAATAAGTACATAAGCATAGAGAAAGTCTATGCTAATGAATCAGAAAATTCATAACTCACAAGACACATAACACAGGAGAGATTGGAATCTAGATCTCTATATTAAATTTAGAGAATCTTATTCCAGTATACAAAAATTACTCACAGATAACCTCTTCAATAACCTGCAAAAGATCTCTCAGCTTTATTTCTGATTTTTATAGCTATCTAGTAAAAACTATACTATATTTCCCCCTTTGACTGAAACTTTGCAAAATTGCTTACAATTCAATTTTTCCAGCCCTTTCCAATCATCTTGAGAATCATTTCATAGAACGGGATTGCAACAAGCTATGGATCACTTGGAATAAGGACAAAACAAATGACTCAACAAAAGACAAAAGTGCAAATGAAGTGATAACTACTTTTTTTACAATAAATATTTAACATATTTTGTCTTCTGACCACTTGGGTTCTTGTAACTACTTCAAAGTTGTTTAGAAGAAGCCACCTGGAATCTATTGTATTTGTTCTTATTGATGTAGGATCTTTTCCTTTGCCTGTCTCATTCACCAATTAGGAACACTGCCACTTGTTTCCTTTCACACACTGCCACCTTGTCCTTGATCAACTGTATCATACTTGTCCTTCTAGGAGGTATACACCTCATCTCTTGGCCAATCAAAACTGATGACTCTATCTTTTTTACTATTAATTTCAACCCAAATGGCACTTTCCTTTTCAATCTCCTCTTTCCAGAATTCAAAAAATGGTCAGGCTTTGCTAATAATTTCCACAGTTTAGACAAACAAAAGTGTGCTTTCCAAAGTAACAATGTTTTTAGTCCTAGTGAACAATGCTTCATTCATTTGTCTTAGACATAAGGCCTCACTCTTTATGTCACCACTCTTCTTGAATAGGTTAGGAAACATCTCATACCTATCCTTTGAATACTCTCTCCTCAAAGCTTCTATGTTTCTGATGATGATGCTTCTCCTGATGTCCATGTCCACCATTAATTTAAGGCATTTGTAAATACTAGTCAAAATAATAACAACATTATTTTCTTCCTTGGATATGGAATAGAATAATTTCAAATCAGCTTTCTTTCCTTTCCACCTATCCATGATCATGCCTCATTGATCCTTGTCTGCATCATATTCATTTACTATTCTAATAACCCTTTTTCCTAGTACATAAAGAGTAGCAAGACTTATTTCTTTAGTACACTGCATGAGGGTGGAATGTATCTTATCAGAGTACCTCTATTTTACCCATGCCTCTACTTCTATAAATGATGAGGATTCTTCAAGAAATTTCTTCCTTGATTTTTCCAATTCATTCTTTTTAGCAATTAGTTTCTCCTTTTCCAATTCCAAGTCAGCTTGGGTAACTGGACTTCATGGCACAGGGGAAAGAGGGAAAGTTATAATTGGGCTAGAGCTTCTAGGCTGATGTGGATCCCGAGTTAGAATCCTTTGAGGAGAGTATTGAGCTACATGTTTTACCTTTAGGATAACAATCTTCTTGTCCTTTTTAATGGACTTTACCTTTTCCTCATTATATTATTTCATTACTATTTCATACTTTTCCCTCAAGCTTATGATTTCCTCATCCTCTTTCTCTTCCACTTTCATACCAAAATTTTCTATCTCTAGAGTAATGCTAGCTACTTCTACCCTTGAGACACCTGCAACTCTCTTTACTAGCAAGCTACCTAAATGTTAAGCATGGTCATCTTTACCAATTTTCTTATTCTCTTTTTTCTTTAAAGACCGCATTGCCAATGTTGCATGGTCTTCACTAAATTTTACACCAGTAGATCTTCCACTGGTGTGCAGTGGTTTGGTTTCTTTCCTCACAGCATCAAAGACAATGGCATCGACAAGATCCCATTGAGGAAGGATAAGAACTCCTTCCTTTTGCACTAATTCTCTATCATCTTCAGGAGTGACTTTATCAAACTTAGCCATCATCTCCTATTTTACCTCCTTTTCAATGTCATATTTGTCCCTACTTGGTTGGTCATCTTGCATCTTTTGAAATTTCTCTTTGAATTCATTAATATTAATTCTCCAAAGGAATTGGATAAAGGCTCTGGCTTTAAAAAATTTATCATCAGACAAGAAATCATCACTGGCCTGTTTAGTTATGGGGTCTAGCTCTTTTCCTAGAAAATCAGCCACTATTAGATCTAGTGCAACTTGTTTGGGAGCCTCTGGCACTCCTTGCAATTCTTGGGCTCTAAGAAATATGTACCCTATATTCCCCATATTCACTAATTTCTCGGTAATGTTTTGATCATCCATGTGTGGGTGAGACTGAGAAGGGGAATAAATATCACCTTGTTGTTGTTCTTTTTGTTCCACCCTCAGCCTTTTTGGAGATGGAAATGTTTGGGCACTGGTGTCTACTGGTCTTTTCCCTTTTTGATCTGG
Source organism: Thuja plicata (assembly GCA_018584345.1). Classification (NCBI taxonomy): domain Eukaryota; kingdom Viridiplantae; phylum Streptophyta; class Pinopsida; order Cupressales; family Cupressaceae; genus Thuja; species Thuja plicata. The sequence continues at coordinate 3,315,721 of MU223547.1, read as the reverse complement.
AACCTTTTCATCTCTGGGTAGGATTGTTCTATAACCTTTTTGTTGGTAGACCACATATTTTCTTGGAGGGAAAACCTTTCCCTATGAAGTTCTGCTCAGAATAGCCTTAGCATTTTATGTCTATGTTTCTAGCATGTTCTTCCTCTTCTGTTCTAGGGCTTTCATTACATCTTCAAACATGCTCATCAGGGATTCCACCTTCTTTTCCCAAGGCAAAAATTATTTTAAGGGATCATATGTTCTGTCAAAATGGTGGATAAAATCTAAATATTTTTTATATGCTAACCATTTCTCCTTCTTGATCTCTTGTTACATCATATCAAACTCATTTCTAATTATATCTTCAGGGAAATTCAATTGATGATCTAGAGCCAAGAATTTGGTTCATTTCTTGAACATATCAATGATGAATCCCTCATTGTCTACACATCTTACCACTGATGTTGCTAACTGATATGGCTCCAAGTATTTGTCAAACTAGGTACAACCTCCTTTGGTAATGATGAAATGATGAAGTTTTGTGATGGTAGGGAAAATACTACCTTTCACCTTACCAGTCAAAGCTTCCTCTTGAAACCCACCCAATTTTCTAAGAATTTTTTCCATGCCAATCTTGAGTGGTACTTTGTAAGGGAGGACATCTGGAGTTCCTCTGAAACCATAGACACTAATAACTATTGAGACATGGTATAAAATGAAATCACCCCAATTATGAACAATATTCAACTCCTTAACATACTCCATTGGTCTCAAAAGGCTCAATACATCTATTTAAATCCTAGGGTTATCTATACATAACAATTCTCTGACCCTAGAGGCAAAAGATCTATCAAAATTTATGAAACTAGCCTCTTTCCTGTCCCAAGACAAGTCAGTACTCCACAACTGAATAGGAAAATCTTCATCATCCTGAAACTTGGTAAGATCCATTTCTTCTTGAAAATAGTCAGCATTATTAAATAAAATCATGTGCATCATCATAGAATACCATCCCATTGGCTTGACTATCTTATATTCTTTTATGCCTAATAGACCTTGATGCATCAAGTCAGCCATGTAATTAGCATAGTCAAAAACAATAGATAAAAGTGGGTGTAGAATTTCAACCACCATAAGCATAAAATAAATAGGCATTGTTGTCTCCTCATCCTCTCTTAGAATATGACATAGATCACTATACATACCTCTATCCTTGTCATTAAAGTAATCTAGTTTGAAGGGCTCTAGTGTGTTAGGGCCTACTACAATTAGACCCCCTATCTTATTGAAATACCCTTTCAAGGCCTCATTTCTAAAGTATTCCTTTTGATTCTTATACACCTCTTTGAAATGGTCAAAATCTATGTCATCCATATGAACCAATAGGTCACTCAAATTGAATACCTTTATGATCTCATCAGTTGTGACATTTAGCAGTATATTTCCATTTGTATCTCTCAAAACCTTGGACACCTTATCATAGGCTTTGACTGTTATAATTAACAAATCTGTGTCCATGAATACTCCAGGAACTATTAATTTTCCTACATCTAAATCCCATATATTGCAGTCTGGGGAAGGAGCATTTCTTTGGCCAAAAGAAGTTTTGAATGGACTGAGACCATTTGTGCTAACCTTGGCATCTCTGGCCCATCTACCATTGTCATACAAACCTTTTCTGACTCTAAAATGAGAATTTTTAGGAACCACTCTTTTGATTTGCATAGAATCATTTATAGATCCATTCAACAGTTGTATAAGGTCATCCCACACATTTATTCTTTTATATTCTACATTACCAGTGAACTCAATCCTAGGGGCCATCTTCTAAACTTAGGGATTCTTACGGAAATAGTATCAAATTATATCAATATTTCTATTTATCTTTTAGAATTTGAAACCCTACTGCAAGCATGAATCTTAATATTTCACAGAAGACTTACCCATTCTACAATTTTTTACACAGAGCGCAATATTGCTGCAGCTTTGAATTCCGCTTCAATCACTTTGATGGTTATGGAAACTTAGAACTCAAGAAATGAATTATATAATTCAATCAAATCAATCTCTAGCATTAAATTTTACTAAAGTGGCCACACGCTCTGTAATCAATTCATCTGGTTTGAAACTCGTGGCTGAACAGTTCACTGAAACTATTATGAAAACTTTAAATTTGAACCATAGATCCCAATAGTATCTCATCAATCGTGTGGCTCTCATCATTTGTGGGAACCACTACTCATCCTGGACATGTGTCAGCATGACTTGATCACCTAAATATTAGATCTCATGCATCTTCTCCATAATCCATTAAAGCAGTCATTTGATCCTTCTTAACCTAGCCACCAGCTACTTTACTCAGGCTTTACTAACTACGGATGCAAATTTAACAACTTGGACATGCGTCAATGCCACTTAATGGAATATACTCTAGATCTTATGCATCTTCCCTTTAAGTCATTAAGCGAGCCATCTGATCTTTTTCAAACTGCATCCTCTAAGTTACTTTATCCTTGCGCTGCATTGGGCCCACCAACTACCATACACCATCACAACTTAATCGCTTATACTTTATATCTCAATTACTTTACCATTAAGAAATTAAGTCAACCGTTAGATCAATTTGCACTTTCTCAGCTTTTAATTCCTTCCTTACGACCTTAGTCAGACCCACTAGGATACATGACATCACAAATTAATCACTTACATGTTAGATCTCATTCACTTTACCATTAATCCATCAAGTCATCCATTAGATCTCTTCTAAACTGTCAACCCTTTAATCTACGATCACTTTTACTGTTAATGGAATCCACGTCATCTCCTGGACACGCGGAAGCATGACTTAATGGATTGCATGATATATCTTACGCATCTTTTGGATAAGAAATTAAGTCATCTGTTGGATCAAAAGGAAATGTGACTATATTTTAACAATAGTTGTTCACAAGTCTCGGGAATGCCAACTACCACGCGTTCTCACTGCCTAATCTCTTATAAGATAGATAATGCACATCTTTGGATTAAACCATTAAGAAAACCATTGGATCTATCTGTACTTTAATATCCATCAAACTTCGCGACAGGGCCCACATCACTGCAGGGATATACTTCATTCAAACTTAATGGCTTATATGCTAGATCTCGATCATGTTGAGAGTAAGCCATTAAGTGGACCATTGGATGAAATGGGATTTTCTCACTATTTTACTGAAGCTATTAACTGATGTTGGACCCACCAAAAACACGTGTCATCACCACTTAATGACTTATAAGATAGATTCTGTGCATCTCAGGATTAAGTCATTAAGTGGGTCATTAGACCAAAACATACTAGCTCAACACATAATGGTTAAATAAAATACTTGTTGGATTTAGACTTAGGGATTAATAAAGTGCCAAGGCGTTAGAAACTTGCAAACTATTGAACGTGGCCCCTTTTAAAAGAACACATGGTAGACACATGACTTAAGTGGCAAAAATGTAATGTGAAATTAGAACCACTCTGATGCTTAGGGTTTGGAGACAATATTTTACAATTTGAAACATGAAAGCAAGGGTTTCAATAATTTACATAAGACCCTTTTGTAAATACAGACCAGGACTCATTATTTTAGAAAACAATTTACCAGACCTAACATGATTATCTAGAAAATTGTAAATTAATTCAGTTATGATGCAATGTGAATTCCAACATGTAATGTAAGTTAAATGTTGAAGTGATACCTTCAAATGTGTAGTGGAAAGTGAATTTGATTATGTAGATGTTTTGTAGAGGTTTTGGATAAGATGTATTTCATTTATGATGCATATTATTCCTTGGACTACTTATATTTGGATATAGTGTGCAGGGAAGATAACCATGGTATTAAATCAGGAAATCAAGATTAAACCAATGTGAAAATAGTGCAAACCAAGTTTTCTCTTTACGAAAGAGATAAAGCCTTGTTTTGATGTATTTTAAATTCATAATAGTGAAGTGTTTGGTTTTAATTGTCATTAAATGTTAATTGTGGTTATGTATTTTCAAATGGGCAAGCCATGTGTATTGTGATGTGTATGCGTGTGTGTGAGTGTCACTTGACACTTGTGTTGTTCTTATGTGGCAATTTCATGTCTCTTTTGGGTGGAGATTGGTTGCAACCAAACCTAGGAGAGTACCTTGTAGGATCCCCATGTGTGCCCGCTTGGTTAGTGAGCCTTAGGAATGGTCACATCACTTGAAATTTGTGGGTGAGTTTAAGAGGAGTTTTTGATGGGTTAAAAGGAAACCTAGAGTTGAGTATAGGTCCTTTTTGAAGGCCCACTTTGTATACCTATGGGTAAGGGTCATTTTTTACCATAGGACAACCTAGGCAGGTGTCTTGAGCCCTTCCAAAAGTTGGTTTTCCCAAGATGGACGAAAATAAACTTGTGAGAGCTTGTCCTTGGGTAGACAAGTGTGTAAGAGGTTGGGAAGACCAACCAATGAGAAAACACACTATACCCAAGGAAGTTTGGGAAGTGTGAGAGAAGCATTTAGTGGGAAGTTTGGGGAAATTTTGGTTGTTCATCGACTCTCCATTTTTGGAGACAACTAAGAGTTAGAGGAGATTTGGTAAGAGGGAGAAGGACTTAGGAATGGAAGCTCTTCATCAACCTAATTTGTACAATTAGTTGATCAAGGTTGGTTGCACTATCTCCATTTTTTTTAGTTGCTTCATGTATACAAGACATTTTTTGGTAAATGGTATTGTGCAAGGATGTTTTGTTCATTTTTGTGCTTTGAGAGTTGTAAGTTGTGGTTGAAAATATTGTATTGTTGTAATGTTTTCTTTGAATTTTATTTGTCTCATTTTCTTGTATGTAGTTTAGGTGTGCAAGGCCAGTCTCACCCTTGGGAGGGTAGAGAAGCCTTGAGGTGAAGAGTGCAAGTATATTTGCGAGTTATAAAGTAAGAAGAAAGGTTTCTATTTTTAGGGGCCTTGTGAAGGCAATATAACACTTGTTATGGTTTATATCTTTATAGTGTTTTTTCTCTTTCACGCCATTAATAGGTCATTAGAAGACCCTATGTGCAAGCCTTAAATGGCTATATGTTCTGTGGTGTGATGCAAAAAATTGTACGGTTATGTTCCTTGTGAAACCTATTTACTCTTGGTTCCCCTAGCTCAAGGGTGGTATTGTAAAGAGCTAGGCTAGTAGGAGAGTAGTCCCATGGTCTTCTTGTTTCCTTCTTCCTATTTGTAGATTTCCGAATTTGGAGCTCTTGCAGGTTAAGAGTTAAGTTTGGAAAGAGAGAAAGTGTGTGTTGTTGCTGATTCTTTTGAAGATTAAAGATTTACACATTTGAAAATAGATTTGTATGAGAAGTAATTCGTAAACCTTAGTATGAATGTTTCATTTACAAAAAATCATCTAAACTTATATTTGATGTTTTTATCTACAAAGGTGTATAAGGATTCTTCTATATCTACCTAAATATGTATGTTCATTTGCATTCTATTTACTATTTTATTAAATCTGAAAGTTTATTTTTTGTTTTATGTATGTGAAAACAAGGAAACCTAGATAGGTGCAAAACTTATAAATTTGGAAATCTTATTTTTAGAAAAAGGAAAGAATTGAAATGTCTATGTGAAGTAGTTTTAAAAGTCTTTCATATCTTGATGAAAATTTTCAACTTATGTAAGGAACATTTGATGAAGAGATTGTTCTTTGAGTAAAGCATTCATATATACACTTTGAGAGAAAATATTAGAGAAAAAAGAGAAGTTATTGATGTACTTCTTTCTTTATATGCATGAGTCTTTTTAGGAACAAAATTTGTATGTATTTTTGCATACTTCCTTTATATTTCTGATCTTACCAACGCTAAAAAAATATACACATATACAAATACAAGCAGATTTATTTAACTCACTATTGGAAGTAACATTTAAAGAACTTTTAAAATAACACATTTGTTTCTCTGCAGTATGATTCTGATTTAAGTGTTAAATGCTTTCAAAGTGAGCTTGCATACATATGCATTTTTTTCATATTGTTATTCTATATTTTTTTCTAGTAAAGGATTTCATTATAAAACTCTGAGTTATAGTCTCACACACATATATTTCTGAAAATTTTCATTCATTTTTTTTTTTTTAAAAAGAGAAATGAAAATAAATAAATAAGTGCTCTTTTACTTCTAACATATTATATATGAGAAAATCCAAATTTTTTTAGATGTGTGTCATGTTCATATATGCTATTAAAACAAAAATAAACATATAAATTCATACATGCTATTAAAGTAAAAAATAAATATATAAATACATAAATGCTTTTAAAAGAAAAATAAATATAGTTATATAGTCTCCCTTGCATTTAGACATATCATTTCTATGTTGCAAATACTCTATTATTTAAAGTGATTTTTGTCTGTGACTATATATAT
>MU223547.1:3269917-3285362 GCA_018584345.1 Thuja plicata | reverse complement strand
CCTTGGAGATGATGTTATGATATTCTGCCACCAAGACATTCTCCATACTTCTATGCTCCTCTGAGAGACCCTCTCTTTGAATAATCTCTTGAATAGTCTTGATCTCTTCCTTTTTGGTACTTTTAGCTTTGAATATATCCCCGAAGACTTCCTTATTCCAGATTTTAATATTTTTCTTAACATTACTCAACTTCTTGGCTATCTTATACATAGCAGTACCTTCCTGATTATAGTTCCACCATTTGGATATGCTTTCTTTTAGGTTAGGGTGGGCTAACCACATCTTCTCAAAGAGAAACGGGATATTCTTTTTACCATTCAAGGTATTGGCATTGAAAATAATAGGAAAATGGTCAGATTCAATCCTTATAGAGGAAGATAAAGAGCATGAAAAATTTCATAACCAATCAATAGAGAGGAGGGTTCTATCAAGTTTCACCTATATGAGATCCACACCTGTTCTTCTGTTCGACCACGTATATGAAATGCCTTCTAGCTCCATATCTAAGAAGGATTGGTCATTAATATACTCCATAAGATCCATTCTACTATCAACTTGAGAGGGAGCACCTCCCATTTTATCATCTACCAGCAAGGGGGTATTAAAATCCCCCATCACCATCCAGCTATTTGCTTGGAAATCATTCCTGATTTCTTTAAGTCTTTTCCAGAATTTGAGTCTACCATTTTTAGTATTAGGGGCATAAATGTTCATAAGATTCCAAGAGAATTCCAATTTTATATGATTGACACAAATGAGGATAATATTATTTTCAATGTGAATCTTCTTACAATTTACAGTTGCCTTATTCCAGAATATCACAACACCGCCAGAGGCGCCATCAGATTCACTGCCAATACTGCTGCCATTCTTAAAAGGGTTAATTTTTTCAACTTTTTCTCTAGACATTTTAGTTTCCTGAATAAGAATAATATCAGGGTTTGAGTCTCTTACCAAATTTCTAAGAACATCCTATTTATGAGGACTATTTAGTCCTCTAATATTCTAGGATATAATCTTCATTTAATGAGTTGGGGAGAAAATCTCTGGGATAGTAGATTGCTTACCATCCACAATACTCTGTTTTGCTTCTAGCTCTCTAATAGCTTTTTGTGAAGGTCTACCTCTTCCTCCCTGGGGAGATCCTACATCTGCTTTTTTTCTTCTGGTCTGGACTCCCCCTAGAGGGGTTGTTTCTACCTTCTTACCTTTTTCTTGAGCTTTAAGACTCAGTCCTCCTTTCTTAGAGGGTTTTTTGTCCTTCTTATTATTTTTCACCTCTGACCATTGGGGTTCCTGTTTTTCTAAAAATGGAGACGAGTCATCAAAACTTACTTTTTGAATGTCCTCCTCACTGACTTCAGACCAACTATTACTACTATTTCCATTAGCACTAGAAATAACCTACTCTTTCACTAAAGGTGAAGAATCCAATCTTCTCACAGCTGTTAGAACCTGTCCATTTTTTCCATTGATGCTTCCTTTCTCATTTTGTAGAACTCTTGTAGAGACTTGTGTCACCTTTTCAGCCCCAGCTTCCATAGAGACATACTGGGACTGGAGATCATTCTCCCTATTCCTTACTTGAGGACTATAGGAGTCAAATTGGGAGTATTCCACTTTTTCCCTTTGTTCTGATTTAGTTGGGTCCTCCTGCTCCAGGGTCTGAGGTAAGTCTTTGTCAACTAGTAACTGAAGGATATCTTCCTTAGTCTGATTTGTAAGATCAGCATTTATATCTTCTCTTGTTTCTTTCACTTCTGAATCATTCGAGGGGATTGGAAAAGAGGGAGATTTTTTCTCTTTCCAAACAGCCCTTAGATCTTTATTTTTAGCTATACTAGAATGTTTAAGAGGACATTGTTTTGCCCAATGACCAGATTTTTTGTAGGTAAAGCAGGAAAATGGGATAGTTTCAAATTCCACAACTTGATTATAGGTTCCCAGCTTAGATTTGATAGTGATAACTTCTGGGAGATCTATCTTTTGATTGATGTTGACACAGATTCTTGCATAGACTAATCTAGTCTTGGCGGCTGTCATAGGATCTATAGTTAAGAGCTCCCCAAACGAATGAGCCAAACCCAAAAAGACATCTTCATGCTAGTATTCTAGAGGAAGTCCCTGGAATCTAACCCATACTGGGGCTGATTCAAACATATCCATATTAAGGTCCATATTTTTCCCCCACTTTTGGAGAGCCAAAGACGATTTTCCAAACAACCAAGGACCCCCACACAGAACTGCAGAAAGGTCTTCAGAGCTAGAGAACTCAAAAGTAAAGAAACCTTTTGGAAGGGCAACAATGTCAACTTGACCTTTTAACCTCCATTTCCTTGCAGCAAAAGCTCTTACTATATCTATGTTAGGTCTTGGGCCCATAAACTTTCCTATTAGCATATTCTTCATTAGGGCTACTGTATGATCAACAAGTGAATCAGGGAGGGAAATAATAAATTCACAGGGTCTGACGTATTGTCAACACGGGGAAAAGAAGATTTCCCAGTGGGTTTCACTCCAAAAAGGGAATACCAACATCCATTAGAAATATTGTTACCTAAAGGTTGACCATCCTTAGCATCAGAAGACTTACCAACACCTTTCGTTATCTTTGGAGCATCTTCAATGATTTGGACTCTTGACAGAGGGGTATCCTCCCTTGTCACTTTTGTGGAGCCCTCCACTGCTGCATCTTTTACCTTTTCCTGAATCACTAGCACAGACAAATTCTGAACATTGCTAGAGGACTCATTCCTGCTCATTTCATTGTTCAAAAGGTCCCGTTTTCCTCCTTCTCGAGGGTGATTACGGTCTGGGTCTTTGTCCCCCTCCGATTCCTTTTATCCTCCCTTGAAGATCCTGCTTCCTTCTCCTAGGTTCGTCTGCACTCCTCCTCTAGTATGTTTCGCGCCCAAAGGGGAATTCGAATTCCCTCTAGCCTCGTACTCTCCTCCTCTCCCGCTCATTGTGAACTATTGTTTGATATACATGCAGTTTTGATTGTTTGATACACACACATTATGTTATTTGAAAATGTATTATAATTTAGTCATGATTAAATATTAATAAACTTACAAATCTTTAATTAAGTATATTAATTCCATTAACTTAATTGTCATAAATTATTTTAGTGGAAATGTAGAATGGAAAGCATTACATTGGTCAACAAGTTAAAATTACATTATTTATAAGCTCTTCATTAAAATTAAGAGATGAATATTAGCATCATTGAATTAATTGGAATAAATTTTCTACTATATTTAAGTAGTGACCCTTTAAGTTTTATTTACCTATAACTTATCAAATATAATAATTGAATTGAATTTCTAGTGGATCATTTACCTCATTGGAAGAAAGTTATGGACAATTATTCAACTTAATTATTAATTGATATTACTTTAAAATCAAAACATCTATACACTATTGAATTTCTAGATGAGATCTATTATTGACCTTGGATATTTAATTATTCATTGAATTACGATTTTAAAAAGAAATATAGTTTAATTTAATATTCCAAATTAAATATCGAAAAAGGAATTTTAAAAGTTACCTAAAACCTTTTAAAGTATTTGGTTTAATATTATTTTGGGGAAAACTTATGGATATGTTAAACCATTAATATTTTACAAATTTAATATTCAAACACATCTTCAAACTCTATTATAAGAAAAAGAATGAATATTATGGGACAACTTTATTAATGCTAGATTAAATGGTCTAACTAGTTGTTTAACCTATTAGAAAAAGTTTAGAAAAATACTTTCAGGTAACCTCTGGGATTAACCCCTTACTCATGGTATAGTTAGGTCACAAACCTAACTAGTGTATCAAAAACTACTTGAACATAGTTTAATAATTTTAGGGTTGAGGGATGTTGTCGTATGGACATGATTCCCTTAACCCTATGTGCTACCTAGAACTTAATCTTGTATACTTTGACCTAACTTAGTAAACTTAGTTATCTCTCAATTGTGATCTTTGAGACATTATTCGAACCTTTCAAAAAAAAAATTGTTGCATTTTTTAGACGTAAACTTTGGGTATGACAGATCTACCACCAAATTGATCGAGTACCTCAGGTCTTCAACCTAGTTTACTACTAAAACCAAATCAAACCAAAATATATTCTGGTGACACAAGATTTCTAACTACCCCAGGATGCTCATGCATCATGCTTACAAAGAAAGAAAAAATCTTAAAAATGTAATTTTTTCAATTCGTTTATCAGTTCAATACTTTTGAATCCTAGTAATATTTTTTTTTCATTTAATCTTATAATTTGAATATTGCTTTCATTTTTGCAACATAGGAATAGATAATATGAATGAGTATAAACCATCCTTGGTATTCATGATTGAGGATATTCAAAATATTGTTGATTGGAATAAAGTGTTCAAACATGAGAACAAAGATGGCTCACTCTTCCATCCTCCCTCTGCAACTGCTTGTTCTTTAATGCATACTAGAAATTATAGTTGCCTTATGTATTTGAATTCAATGTTAGAAAATTAGCAAAAAGGAGATTGGTGCTTCAAATTTTCTATGTGATTTGATGATATTTTATCATATTTATGTACATTCAACATGCAATTTGTTTTGTTGGTGTAGTGTCTAGTATTTATCCCATGAAGTTCATCATTCATCTTTCTGTTGGGTATATTTCTTGTTTTTCCAAGTCTTGCTAAAGATTTTGGTTCCCAATGTTGGTTTATTCCTAAATGTTAAAGTTCGTTCAAGTGTACCATCAAATTTTTCTGCAAGTGTCTATTTCCCAAGCAATCCAGTGCAAAAAATGGCTGAAAGTCTTAAACCCTAGGTCACTTGTGTCTTTTCCATGCAAAAACCATAGACCCTAATGACCTTGTTCTATTTTGAAGTTACTTTTGTCAAGTAACTTAAGTGGTTTTAATTCATGTTCCTTTTTTATCTTTACCTTTATCTCCTAATCTTGTGATCAGAACCAAATATTCTATATGGTCTAGAGATTTGGCACAAGATTTTATCTCTTAATCTTGAGAAGAAAGGAATATGCTCTTATACATTCAGAGATTAAGTGCATGCGGTTGATCTTGTTCTCATCGTATGGTTGGCGCTAGATTGCTAGGAAAATGTGAAGTCAGCTCAAAAATTGAGAGATTCAGTGACAACCATAGATCAAGATCTCATCATGTGGCTAGCGCTAGATCTCATGAATTAACTCTAGTTGCAAGAAATATTTGGAGATTTAGAGATATCCTTATCATTAAATCTCATAATACAACTCGAGGTCAAGAAATAGTTCACTTTTGGATTTGCCACTAGATCTCCAGATGAAATCAAAGTTAAGTAAAACATTTTGAGATTTAGCAAGGATCATTGATCTCATTCTAGATGAGTGGCTAGCACATGATCTCCAAATATTAGCCAAGGTCAAGCTTTTCTTCAGTGTTTCAGCAAGGGCCATTGATCTTGTTTTAGTCTTGGTTTGATCTTGTGGTCTGCATGTGATCTCCAATTAAACCCCAGAGTTAATAAATCTTTCAAAAACTTGGAGATGAAGCAGACACGTAATCTCCAGATGAACCTATGGTTGAGGCCAAGTCAAGTAAATTTTATTGTGAGATTCAAAGGTAACTTGGTCAAGTGATCTAGGAATGAAAGTGTAGTTAAGAAAATAGTCTTGAGATTCATCACAGACTGTTGGATCAAAAGAAGAATCAAGGGTCATCTCTTAATCTTGGGAAGAATTGGTAGAGTATAGAAACATTTAGAGACTTAGTGCTACTTGTTGATCAAGGAAATATCTGAGGGATAGTTTGTGATCTATGGATTAAACATGAGTTATAAGAATTAGTTAGTGACTTAGAGATCTATTTAGTCATTGAATCTCCAAATGAATCATGGTTAGTTTAGAGTTAGTTCAAAGACAAGTGAGGTTTTCTGTGAATGAATCTGGACCATTGATCATGACAAATATGTGTTTTTAGCGCTAAATCGCTAGAAAAGGTGAAGAAATCATGAATCATATAGCGATTAGGAGGTGATGAGGTAAGATGCATACATGTGTTTAAGTGGCTAAGGAAATCTATGGTGCTCATGAAGTCTTCAAGTAAACCTAGGGTTAGCCACCTCTTTCAGTGATTTAGAGATAGCCTTTATCTCAGAATCTCCAAACTTTACTAGAGTTGGTCCAAACATTGGGATATTACAAGATAGCCTTTATCTCATAATCTCAGAGTAGACTAGAGTTAGAGCCAAGGATTATGAGATCAAGTACAAATCGTAGATCAAAAGTAAGATCAAGGGTTTCCATATAATCTTGAGATAAAATGATCAATTACAGAATGATTCAGAGATTTAGCATAAGATGTAAGTCAAGATCTCATCATGTGGTAGGTGCATGATCTCTGAATAAAATAATGGTTAAGTAAAGAATTCAATGACTTAGAGATTGCCTTTTCACATAATCTCCAGATGACTTAAAGTCAAGTTAAAGTTAAAATTTCAATTGATAAGAAAAGATCTAGACTGTAGATATGATCTAAATCTTGTGGTTTGCACATGATCTCTAAATAGATCCATAGTTAATCAAAATGTTTAGCGATTTAGAGACTTAGCTATCTCTAAATCTCCAGATAAACTCAGAGTTGAAATAGAGTTATCTTTTTGCCTTGTCGCTAGATATCAAAATGAACCTAAGGTTAAGTTAAAATCTCAGAGACTTAGTGAGGATTGTTGATCTCATCTCAGATGAATAGCTAGAGCTAGATCTCCAGATGAGACTCGAGTTGAGAGTTTTATTTAGGACTTGGTAGTTTCTTTATTTCTGAATCTCCAGATGTGATCATGGTCAAAGAAAATCCTAGTAATGTTTATTATGAGATTCTTAGGTAAGAATAAATGGTTCACTCGGTGTTAAGAAGGAAACCAAGGGTGAGGTAAAGTTAAAATGAGTGGCTAGCGCTGAATCTCAGAACAAAGTCAGAGTTGAGAAAATTATCTAGAAACTTAGTGAGAACCATTGATGTAGTAAGAGATTTTTGGCTGGTGCTAGATCTTGTAATGTAACCTAGGTCAGAGGAAAAATTTAGAGAGTTGGAGATAAAGAAGTCATGTGATCTCCAGATAGACCATGGTCTAAGTATACTAAGATTATGAGTATCCTGTCTTGCACCATTTCAAAGAAATAATATAAAAGGTAGGGTTAATAAAGATGAAATATCCTGACAGAGTACAAGTAATTCATTAGGCTGTGAGAAGGTGAGAAAAGAAAGCCAATCAGATCTTGTCTTGAGCCTTTTCACATAAAATAAGGTTTTAAAACATAAAATCACTCGTGAATTTTCCAACTGAGAATTTCAAATTCAATTATCTATCAACTTCAAGCACCATGGCTAGGATAAAATTAATGTCAAGATACACAAAGTTATTACAGAAGTGACTGAGCAATGGTTTCTAGGTTCTTCACTAGATTGATGCATTGAATTTTTAATGATAAATAGATGTAGCATTTTTACATTTTGATTACCAAAGTTTTCAGAGCACAAAGTTAAAAATTGCATAAGTTTCAGAGCAATTGTGATGAGCCTGTTCCTGAGAGAAGAATTGTCTAGAATCAGTAAAGATGAGTCAAGCGGAGTCAAGAAGAGCTTCAGTCAGTTATTGTAGCTAAGGATAGAGAAAGATGCTTGATACAAATCAAATCATTACAAGTTTAAGTGAAGGTTTTGAATGAGAAAGTAGAAGAGACACATAAATCCTTTCCCACTCCAGCCAAGGAAGTTGCCTCGATTCAGACAAAAGCCACTGAAGACTTCCCAAAAGGAACAGAGCAACTCGATAAAGAGCACAATGAAGTTTCTTTAGCTGCCTTATTGAATATCTTGTAGCTTAGAATTGATATCCTAAAAGGAAAGGTGGACCTAGTGCACAAGGCATATACTAGATTGCCTGATTTAGAAGCAGAGGTAAAGGGCCACATAGAAAATTTGTACCCATATTTTGGTACATTGTCAAGTAGGGGATGCATTTTTGAAAGACTAGAGGCATTACAAGCTCATAGGAAAGATCTTCCAGAGATAGTATGCCAAGTGGGAGAAATGATTGAGCAGATTGTTACATCATTGTCATTCTTCAAAGGCAAAGCCAATCAAATTTAGGCAAGGGTCAGTATGTTTGGCCCTGATTTTAATAGGTTTATCCCCCCAATCAAAGGGGAAGATCATAAGATAAAGTCCGTTGAAGAGTGGAGGAAATAATTTAACACTCTTCTACCTAAGAAAGAGGCATTCATTACATATGATGGTGTCCTAGATATGGATAGGCTCAATAAAGCCTTGGATGAGGCTTTCAAAGTAGAAACAAACTTTGTAAAGCTTGTTGTAGATGTTAATTCTATCAATGATGGCAGGTGGGAAAGGTAGGTGAAGTAGTTGTAGAGCTTACAAAGTTTAAATTGGCCTTCAGAAGAAGAATTTACTCTTTGGGATAATATCACCAAGCCAAAGAAAAAGAAACCAACAACAATTGACTTGGACGTGATAGATGAAGAGTAAAGTGGCACTTGGCACATGATCAATGAGCACATGGAGGGTAATCATCATCAAGAATAGTGTAAGTTAGCCTGTATTGGTGCTCACTAGGTCTCACAACAACCTCAAGAAGCTACCTAGAATATCTACGGATAGAGGTGCCAACTACAAAGGATTTGGAAATATTTCAAATCAGAGACTCGAGTATTTTCTTCCACTTACTGAAAATGTAACTATTTTTGTATTTTATCACCTTTTAGGTTTTTCCTAGCCATCTGAAGCTTTTTACATCCTTTCTCTTTAAGGATTCAAATATGGCTAGTGCTTATTATATATATCAAGATGTATGATATTGTAAAGGATGGTGAATTCACAACTGCGAGGTAGATTCTTGAATTTTGTCTTAGTTTCAAGATTTTTGTCATTTTGAATGTACTGAGCAGAAATATATTTAATAAAATACAAATGGAAGTTCTCATTTTACATCAATCATGTCTTCTTGTATTTTTTATGATCTTGTATGTTTAATCTGTAAGGCATTTTAAATATAATGGTTACAAGGTAACTATGATATTATTTGTGAGTTTATTTCAAGGAGGGAGTAAATCTTATAAGTAGTTTTAGAGGGCTAGATATTAGTGTAAGAATTTGATACATGGGTGTGGAGATGAGAAGGTGGTTCGTAAGGCATTTCACTTGATTTTCATGTGTGTTTCCATTAAGATATTTCTATGAATGTATGCTTCAATTGAATCTTTTCCTTGGATTAGGCACTGGTCTAGATTTTGATTAGTAGTTATCATCTTCAAACTTAAATCTAAACAATAATTTATATTTTTGTTATTAAGAACATAGATGTTTATCATTTTTATTGGATAATACAAGTAATTTTTTTTATTCCTTGGAGAGAGAATCATTAAGTCGGCCTGCCTGAGTCTAGAACTCGAATAGAAGAAGGATGAGAATCCTTATTTCATTGGTATTTTCCATTGTCAAGTTCATGGTATGGCTTGTTAAGCTCTTTATAAGATTGGTTCTAATCATCTGTAGAATATGTTATCAGTTGTTGTAGTAAAAGATAGGGATAAATCAGTGTAAACTCTTGATCCACTATTAAATTTACTGAGAAGCAGTAAATTTTGAAAGGTACACCTGCTTGAGTCTATGGAGCTCAAAGAAGGAGGATTAAATCCTCATCAATTAGAATTTTCCTTGTTTGGTTCAAGTGTTGGGAATCATATAGTCAAGCATTGATGCTCAACAAAGGTCAGATAAGAAAAAGCTTTAACACTTTCAATGGTGGATACATTGGAAAGGCTAGGCATAGAAAGGCATTTCAAATATGAAATAAAACAAGTTCTAGATAATGTGTATAGGTAATTTATAATTCTTTTACTTATTATGATTGGCTAATATAGTTTCTATACTTCATTTCCATTTTTTCTTCTGAAATCAATATTCTAAATGGGAAGATGTTGGACATAGAATGATATAATCCAGGGAATATCTTCAAGATAAGACATAATTAATAGTTGTATCAATTTTAGGATTCTACACTGGAATAGATATGATGTGTCTCTAGGTATTTTGAACAAAAAAATAACATTTTTTCTCTTTTTTTATTGTCTCTCATATTTTTCTCTGTTAGGCACGAGTACCAATTATGGTGGGTACATAATTTTGGTCATGGTAGTTTCTAAGTGAAAGAATAATTTAATACTATATTTGATAAATGCATAGAGTTTGGAGACATTTAATGTGATGCATCATACATTATTTTTAGTTTCACACTAATGAAATCATCACTCGCGTAGAATTATTACATTTAATAAAGAAACTATCAGATACATTTAATAAAGAAACTATCAAATACATTTAATAAAGCAACTATCAAATACATAGTTGGAACTCCTACATAATCAAAATATAGGTTATCAACAATCATTATCCAACTCCGATTTCCAATAGTCCACGTCATACTCTCTAAATCATCACTTTTGTCCACCTGCTCTGTATTACTATTCTGTTGTTGTCTGTTTGTCTTCAAATATCTCTAACTCACTGTAAACATAAAAAAAACAAAATCAATCTTTGGTTGTAGTCACACATACCCCATACTATCTTCTTCTAAGCTCTCTTTCCTTAACTCGTCGATCTTGATCTTTGATACCCAAAATACCTTTGTATTTCTACTTCTGTACTTAGCCGATTTCAGGGTCACCAAAACTTAACTTTAGATTAATCGATTAGTATGAAAGATGTGTTGCCATAAATGACAACCAAAAAGTGGATCAAATAATACAAAATTGATAAATTTCCAACAATCTCTCCCTTTGGCATTGATGGCAACGCTTAACAAAAAAATGACTAAGTGTCCCAACAAAATAAAATTGTCTTTCCTTATACATTACTATTTTCCTTTTCTCCTCTTATTCATTTTTTCACTTCTCCCTTCTCATATTCATTTTTATTCTCTTCTCCCCCTTTCATAACAATGACAAAGGTGCATAAAAAGTAATAAAATTGTTGGGGCTTGCTTACCAATTTTAGAATATCTTGAAAGGAATCTTCCAAGATTTTCACTTTTGCAATCCATTACTTAAGAAATAGTTGAATAACATGAATTAGTCCATTCAATGCAAATGATGTAGTCTCTACTTATTTCAAATTTGTAGGCATAGAGTTAGCCAATGATTTTTGCATTTTTCTCTATATCTGATAAATGTGCTTCAATAATTGATAGCTTAGGAGTGATTAAACTCTTTAGCAAATGAAATCTTGTCAAAACTCTCCCTTTCTCAATATCCAATACATTGAGTTTGGCCAAAATTATTGTTAATTCCTTATCCAATTTCATTACAAATTGTGAAGAGGTTTCATAATTGTCCATCATACTATTCAAAGTTGCCCTATCCTTGGCAATAATGTCTTCAACATTCTGAATATGTCTTATAGGGTTTATGCAACAGCTAAATAGTTTCCTACCATGTGCAACAGAACTCTTTGCTTTTGTAGTACTGGTTCTCAGAATTCCCAAGTCCCATGAGAAATACTGGCAAACTTCAAGTAGCTTCTTTTCTGATTTTCATTCTGTAATCTTCATCAAGTTCTCATACTATCCATCAAATGCATCAAGTGCCAAATTCAGGTTCTCTACATCATCTCTATTATGAAAAACAATAGGTGTTGGGAGAAATTTTTTCATAGTATCAATTTCCCTAGACATAAGCTTGGTCTTCTTTTCAATCTTTTTATCAGATCTCTCCTTTGCTTTAGTGAGTGCAGTAAAAGCTAATTTTACCAACTCATCCTCATCCATACAATCAACATCCATATCAACAGATTTATCTTTACTTTCCAACAATAAGGTAGAAGATGTGTTAACTTCTATCTTGATTTCCTCATTTGTTGTTTCTTCTTTCTACTCCAATTATTTCTATTCTTCTTCCTTAGTTACAGTTACTGTATGGTCATTATTTTCTTCAAATGGATCCTTATCATCATGTGAAGTGTCAAGATTCAAAGGCACACCAGAGACATAGAAATATGGTTTCACATCAACTTTTCTCTTCTCAACACTTGCCTCACCTTTCTTCAAACTCTCTCGCATTCCTAAGGGTGTAGGCATAGTAGCTATAGGAAGTGGGGTCTTATTAGGAATATCATTGATTAGTATCTGGTCTAGTTCTTTCTAAGTCTCTTCTATAATTTCATCATACTTTCTTGCCATAATATTTACAAGCCTAGTCTTAGCTCTCAATAAAGGTTTCAGTTCCTTAAATATTTTCTCTTTCTTGCATAGAAACTACAGGCAACATATTATCAATTTCTTGATTTTTGATAGTTTCATCCTTAATCTGTGCTAGCTATTTCCTAGTCTCCAATCTACCATATAATTCTTCAAGTATACTTCCCTCTATCTCCAATATATTCTTTTTGAAAACAAGTAAATGATTAACTACAACATCCTCAATCCAAATTTTATCATTTTCTTCATACCTGTCATAGTATTTGTTAATAGAAACTAACTTCCCTTATTCAATAGATCTCTTCTCAATCATCTTCAAGTGATTTTTCCATATGTGTTTCTTACTTTGATTTTTCTTCTCTTTTTTCATAGTGCTTGGTTCCTTAGGTGGTGAAAGCTGACTGCTAGATCTGGTACTCACTTTAGGAATGATACTTTCTGCCTACGAGGTCTTTTGTGGTCGAGGAGGTGAACTATCTACCATTACTACTTCAGGAGGTGTAAGAGTTGTAGTAGTAGAACTTGCCAATCCAAAAGTTCACTCTTCTAGCTTCTTCTTAACTTCCTTCAACTCTCCCTCTGTGACTCCTGCCTTAATACCACATTCTTGAACAAAGTTGTCTACTTTTCTCTTCCTCAAGCCTTTGGTTTGTTCCTCTCTTACCTTAGCTGATTTTCCTCGTAAGTTCCCCATCTCTCCTTAGATGTATCTATCTCAGATACAAGGACATGGTCAATTTTCATAGTTAGTATCTCAGAACTTACGTCATATCCCATAGGATAGCACCATTTATTCCTCAGTAAAACTACCTCAAATCATATACAATCAGTTTCAACCATGAAACAATTTGTATCCTTGTACTTCTCAACTAGGTCTTTAGGTATCCTATATCTTCCCTTCATCCGTCTCTAAATAATCTTAATCATACCAAACAACTCACCATCAACCCTTGTGCTTTTCTATCTTCAGTAACTATGTGAAATCTGTATACCAGTAGGTATCCCTTTTCTCCAACCACTAGGGTGCATGCCTGGGAATTTTTGTTCAATGTATATGTACATATGCATCAATAGTGATCCAAATCTGAAGGTCTTCAATCTATATTTCTTTATCAATTTCACATTCTCCAAAAATCGTTGTGCTAACACTTCACATAGATTGTATTTAGCATTTTCTTTCACCATTTTGTATGTCATCATGATAACTCCTGCAGATAGTAAATTAGGTCTACTACTATAGTATAATTTGTAACCAAGTATCATAGTAATCGACTTTACATCCTGTTACACAATGTCACTTACTGACATAGCTCTACTGTCCTATTTTGAGTGTGTTAGGGTTTCAAATTGCTTCTTCACATGTTTCTCTACTATAGGAATGATTCCAGTGTTATTCAAACCAGTAATCTCATAAATCAATTTACTGCAAATCTTCACAAGTTTCTCGCCTATCCAAATGAATTGATCATGTACTCTTCTCAACAATATTTTAAACCATTCTTCTTTGTCAAATTCATATAAGTCCAAAATTTTCATAATGCTCAATTGATCAACATTATTGTATTCATCTTTCATAATGCCTTTGTCAATCATATACTCCATTTTAGCAGAAATTTCATCAATACCCAGTATATCATACTTTCAATGAATGTATGCCCTAATGTCTTCTACCTGCAAAACTTCAGATGGTGTCTGAGAAAATGCTCCTTCAGGGTCTTCTTCACAAGACTTGAAAGGATGTTTCTTGAATTTGTATCTAGGTATATCTACAACATCATAGATAATAGGTGCATCCATAGCTAGATGATGTAAATACCTCTTACACACTAAATTCCAAGTATTCACTTCAATTGATCACACACAAAAATTGTAGGATAGATTGAATCTCTCTACTCTTTGATTTCCTTAGGTTGCTCTTCATCAAATGGTAAGGAAATAGATAATCATATGGTATTTTATACAATGTTAAGTCATTAAAAGTTCACTTTACCCAATACTATCTAGTCGGCTATAAATCTCACGATCACGCAATAAGCATCATGCAATGTTGCGCTCTTAAATATATACTCGATGATGTCGGCCATAATCATACCTAAGATTGCTAGAGCTCAATACAAAAAATTAGGGGTAGGATATATTATGATATATTCATCCAATGCTCCCCCTAAGGCCATTATCAACCAATTAGGTCAATTCTATTTTGTTACCATCAGGCAAAGATCTAGTAGAATCTATTGTCTCTCCCTGAACCAATGTCTCACTTGTCTCTTTGATCTTCCATATCTTACCACTGCTATTATCCTCTTCTTTCTTAAAACAATAGTCAAAATCACTCATTAAATCTACAAAACTCTTACCAATATCATTTACATTCTTCTATGTATTCATAGGAGTTGGTACTCTTTTGTTGTTTACTCCATTGTACCTAAAAAACTTTTCTATATGACCTATATTATTGCATTTGTAACATATAGGAGGTATTCTTTACTGATTTACTTGTAGCTTACAATACTTCACAATGTGTCCAATGTTATTACATTTGTAGCATGTGTTTTTCACTGTAGGTTCTCTTCCATTGTCTTGTCTATATCCAGACTGATTAGGTTTCCCGCATTCTTCTTTCTTATGCCTATATCCATTACAATTAAAACAATAACCAGAAAAGTTCTTAAAAGGGGCATTACCTCTGCAATATATTTTCATGTGTCCAAACTTGTTACACTTAAAGAATCTACCATTGAAAGTGTTAGGGATGTTTCTTGTTGACCCTCAATATGCTTGAATGCTTGTTTTGACTCTATGACTCCCAATTTTGAAAAAATTGATTCATGGAGGATAAATGCCTAATTGATGAGGGTATAAGATGACATCTAGGGAAAATATTACCTCCTTATTTTTTGAGATCCACTTGTTGGAAACAATTTTTTAATTGAGTATTGTCCTTGATGTTACACAAATGTCATATCAGTCATTAGATAGAGTCTACCAAGCTCAGAATGTTCAGCAAGGCAGTTAACCAAGTCTACCGAGCTCAGACGGTAAGAGAAGCTATTTATAGAGTCTACCAAGCACTCCAGAATACTATACCGAGAAGTTAGTTACTACCAAGCTCACTCGGTCGACAAAAGAAATTCAGTCTCTACCGAGTCCACTCGGTCATCAAAGAATATGTGATGGAAAGTT
>MU223547.1:3220477-3263530 GCA_018584345.1 Thuja plicata | reverse complement strand
TAGTTGCATTGGTGGTTTTCCCAAATTGGGTTTCCATGTTATATCTAGTGTTACTTGTGTTTATGCTATTTGATTTATGCATGTCAATAACTATGAATGTTTAATGAACAATGATAAGTTAATCTACTGAGTAATAGCAGTATACATTGAAGACATCTAAGGGACTTGTGGATTTATTTTTTGTGGTAACTGATTCACCCCTCCCCTCTCAGTTACTCCATCTATATTTCCAACACCACTGACTCAGGCAGGTATTACCTATGAATGATTATTGATTAACAATATCTTTAAAGTGGATTATATCTTCTTACTGGCTTGCTGAAATGCCTTTTAATGGATCAATAAGTAGATGACTATGCAAATGACTATAAATATCCTAATACAGAGCTTAATGATCCACACTAGTATCTTGACAACAAAAAATAATAATGCAATAAAGATTCTCATCCTTCTTCCTTTTTTAGTCCTTATGAACTTCAAGAGGGATAACCTATTTTGATTCTCTCTAAAAGGAATCAGTAGACTTGAATTGTACACTTTGTGAGTAGAATTGCTTGTGAATGTATGTTCTTTTATAAGTCAATATCTAGTATAAAGACACCGTAAGGTGATTAATAAAATACTTGCAATAAAGATAAAATGTCTTACAAATTATCCTCTATTTCTATAACTATCATCAAATCCTTACACTAATGCTAAGTTCTTTGGGCTCATTTGAAACAATTAGTCCTTCCTTGGAGGAGTTTACAAATGACTGCACAACCACCCTGTGATCAGTATGTCTAAGTGCCTTAAAAATAAACATAAAAGAACTATAACATAAATGAAAAGTGACAATCAAGATACAGAAAAAGAGATTGAAATATATTGTATTAATCTCTTAAAGCTTCAAATACATTCAGACAGATAATTAGTACAAAGGCTTGGACAAAATTTAGTAGTCCGCCTTGCAATTCTATTCCATTATCATCCCAACACTTAAAATTGTTACAATGAGTTCTATATATAGGCCTAAACCATCTTGGAATCCTTAAGATGAGGATGCAACAAGCTTCAGATGGTTTCAAAAGACCTAACACTAAAAGATAGAAGAGACAAAAGACAAGAAAACACCAAGCGGTGGATAGACAAAAATGAAGAATGAAATCTGATTTACTTTTTGTCTTCTTGTCGATGTTGGCACCTTTGTCTATATATGTTCAGGATAGCTTCTGATATTTATAAGGAGATTTAGTGACCACCAATACAGGCTAACTTACACTAGTCTTCAATTTAGCTAACCTTCATGTGCTCAAAGAGCAGGTGCCAGATGTCTTCTACTTTGTATCCAAGATGTCCAAGTCTATGTTAGGAGCTCTCTTCTTTCTTGGTTTTGTCAATACATCCCATGTTGTGACTTCTTCATTAATAGGCCAATTAAAGCTTTTAATGCTTTCAAGTTTTCTCTTTAATCTGTCCCACCTAGCATCAGTGATACTCTTGACATCTGTAACAAATTTATTGAAATCTATTTTAGCCTTAAAGGCTTCATCCAAAATCTTATTGTATCTCTCCATATCTAGCTCACCTTTATCAGAAATATATACCTCTTTATTAGGCATTATATTGTCAAACTCTGAGATCCATGCCCCTAATGGCTTGATTTGATTATCCTTTTACCTCATTGATAGCACAAATTTGTTGTAATCAGGTCTAAAAATTTGCATTCTAGCCTCAATCTGATTTGCATTTCCTTTAAAGAATGATAAAGTAAATCATATCTACTTTATTTCCTCTGTTGCTTGGACTACTATCTATGGAAAATCTAGTCTTAGGGGTTGCAAAGATGCTAACCTTTCAAATAAACTTGTTCTAACTGACCATGTTGTATAGTATGGGATCAAAATTGTAACAAAATTGTTTACCTCAGCTTGCAAGCCTGGAAACTTACCATAGGCATCATATACAACATCAGGTTTATCTTTTATTACCTTTATTCTATGTTGAAAAACTTGAATCAATGATTCCAAAATAACACTATTATGCTCTGTGATTGCTTGCTCTGTTTCCATTGTAGCAAACTCTATTTTCTCTATTTGGATCTCAACATCCATTACCTCTTTAGGCTCAACTGAAGCAACCTCAGTCATATCCATTATTTTTTGTGTCAATTTATTTATCAATTTCTCTTGCGTATTGATCTTGATAAGACACAACTCTATGTCCTTAACAATGGCACTTGTTTCATCAGCTAATTTGTTGAATCTCTGAAATAATTGAGCAGTCTTAGCCTCATTTAATTGTGCAAAATGTGTGAGCACTTGAGAGATCTCTAAGTTTCCTGTGTTTTGGACAGACCAAATGATCTTTTCCCCTTCCATTTTTTCATGTATATCCAACATAGATGGTTTTTGTTCTTTTGGAGCTAAGCTCCACATCGCTAATGCTTGATATGTTGGATTGTATCCAAATCCTTTAATCATTTCACCAACTTGGACTTCTGATGAAAATTTAACTTCAGGATGCTTCCTTATTTGGTCTATTATGAAGGCCGAGGACAAATCCCATCCTTCTACCAATAATATGCCACTGGATTTTACCAGTTGTCTAGCCTCTTCAGGAGTTAGTTTTTCTAGTTCTGGATCGTATTCTTGGAATTCCTGCAAAGCCTCCTTTGTTACTGGGTCCCCTCCTACCAATTGTAGCTTTGTACCAACCTATTATTGTTTGTTCCAAATAACGAAGTCTTTGAATTTCTTAGTTTTAATGAAATTGTCATCACTTAAAAAATGTTGTTGATGTAGCACTCTTTAATCTATGCAAGTTAGAAGAGGCAATTCAATCTCCTCTTCACTGTCCTTTTCTATCTTTTTACCTTGCCTTATTTTCTTTATAGACTCATGATCATAAGGCCTATCCCCTATGATAAGGGCAGCAATTTTTTCCTTTTTCTTCTCTTTCTTCTTCGCATGAGATGGTTCCCCTATTTCAACCTTTTTCCTTTTTGGTGGGGGCTCATTTTCAACCTCTTCCTCAGGGACCTGTGTTAGGTCAATTATAATTTCTCCTTGTTCTCCCTCTGCCTCTTTTGATGGCTGTCCTTCAATCAATGGTTGATCCATTGGAGGGGGGCTAGATACTGAGTACCCTCCTTCACTATCCTCTTCATACTCTGATGAGGAGTGCTCTTCATGTCTTTTATCCTTCACCACAAGTAAATCTTCCAATTGTTCACATAACATATTATGGGATTCAATCATGGAATCAAGCCTTTTAAAATAAGGTAATTCTAGAAAGAAACCTCCAAAAGATAATCCCTTCCTCTTTACAAGTCTCTCTAAATCCTTTAATTCATTGAATTTACTTTCTCTTTGATTGATCTCCTCATCATCCATCATGTTTTTGATGAGGTCCTCCTCCTCGCATTGCTCATGCTCTTTGTTATAGGGAATGGTTTATATTTGGAAAACATAAAACCCCTCTATGTCTACAAATCTACATAGGGTAACATTGATTCTATAGTGTCTTATCCACTCATTCACCGGATCCACTTCCCCCTTGCCAATTGTAAAGTTAAATATCTTGAATTGTCTTAGGGTAAATGATAAGGCCAAATTATTGCCTTTATTTTGTATAATTTTAAATACTCTATTCTAGTTTCTGACAAAACATTTGAGAACCTAGCCAGTTAAAACTTGTGATAAAGTCCAGATAGAAATGATAAACCATGGGTAGATGTTTGTGACATATTTTTCTAATATTATACATATAGTGCACTATTTCATATAACCATTAGAATATATGTTCTAATATCTAGATTTAATTTTATTAAGCTTGTTGCATGAATATTTCCACATCGCAACTAACTTGACAAGAGAGAAAGCGGCTGGAGAGTGGTCGACAACATTCAAGGAAGATTGTTGAGGACCAGCTACGGTGGAGTGATCATCATAGCACCAGGAAGCATGAATGCTACAATGGAGGAGCCATTATTCTAGGATGTGGGGATGTAGTGTTGCTATATTCCCTCTACACTTTATTATGTTGAATGGGTCGCCCAAGCTTTATTACCCACACCACGGGCTGTTGCATTTCTATCTTCTTCTCCGACATGTTTTCAGCAAGATAGTTTCTTTTTTGTTTTGTAATAAGTGTTTGATCCTCTATATATAGGGATTGGACTGATAGTTTAAAGTTAGATAGGAAAGTTAGAGAAGGAAGTTTTTGGAAGAAAATTGTTATATCTTACAGCAATCTATTTCAAGTTTCATGTATTGTTTTTATGTAATGAGCTTTTGAAATACAATGAAGTAATTCTTGGTTTACATTTTGTGTTAATAGATTAGTAGAAACCAACCAAGGAGGCCCACTTGGGAGGTGGAATAGGTTAGAATAGAATAGATTTCCTTCCAGCATTTCTAGTATTTTAGATAGAAGTTACAATTTCTTCCTGCAGCATTGTACCTTGTGAATGTTTCTGCAGCATCTGTAAGAATAGTTATAATGGATGTTATAGGTTCAAATTATAGGTTTAAGTAGAGTTTGCAATTTCTAGCATTCATTTCAGTAAGGAGATAAATGTAGTCTTTTCCTGCAGCACTAGTGTAGGTTTTTTTTATGCATTTTTACCTTCCTATAGCATAAGCAGAATGACTCCTTAAGGAACCTAGTGCACATATCGTGCTGGCCATTTCAAGTATATGTCCCTAGGTTGATAAGTTAAATGCACCTCATAATGGGAGAAGTAGTCCTTAGATTGAATAAACCATTCCTAAGAAAGGCCTTGAGCATGATTATTCCACACCTATTGTGAGGTGGTTCAGTAAATGTACCCTTTCTATGAGGATCTAAGTGTTCCTTGTCTGTCAAAATTAGCTTCCTGATAAATTCTATTGCTGCAATTCTAGGTGGCACATAGAATGAGAGAATGTGGGGTGGGTGAGTGCAACCATACACCCTTATCAAAGTATAATTCTTCTCATAGAAGAAGTATCCCCAATTATGATCTCCGAGCCATTTGTCTACACATTGGCATGCCCTTAATAGTTGTAGTACCTTCACTGGCAGTCTGGTCTTGTTCACACCTAAACACTTAAGTATTGGATAAACTATCCAATTCTCAAAGGCACAGAACTCCTATTCCCTGGAAGTATAATTCTACACTCTCAACCAAAACTCAATAGGATTGGCTTGGCTCTGATGAAACCTTTGGGGCCTCAAACATTGACAGTTCATAATAGGAAAGCTATAGTATAAGATCAAATGCATTAAAATTGAGTAATGCATGAATTTGGGATTACCCTTCTTTCTCTGGATATCAATGAATCCCTGATGCATTTGATTAATTGTATACTAAATATAATCATAATTGGAAGTGGTATGAAGCCTCTGCATATCTAGGACCATCATAAGGATGTCTGAGGTGATTCTCTTTGGTCTTCCATCCTTTCCCAATACTCTACATAATGCATAAGAGATATACTTCATATAGAAGTTGAGATATTTGTCATAATATGGGGCAGTACATGGTATGGGTGCTATGTACTTCATTTTCCTTAGCACATGATGTTCCTTGATCAATTTGGCTACAATGCCAGACTCTCTCATATACCTATTCTCTAAACTCTTCAATTTTATCTCAGTGGTCATGGGATAATACACATTGAAAGATTTCATAAATGAGTTCTTGTCTAGGGTTACTAAGGGCTTTCTATCAGCCTTTTTGATGGTCTTAGTAAGGATATCATACCTACTAACCAATTCTAAAGTAAAATCAACATCTATAAAGATATCAGGAACTATTAACCTGGCTAGTCCATAGGTCCATGTGTTCAAAATTGGCATAGGTTCATCACTATTATTAAAAAATTAATTGAATAATGAATAACCAGAAGAACCTGGGGTTTTGGCATCTCTAATATATGATAAATCATCTATAAGAGTGTCAGCATTTACCTTTCTATTTTGGCATGAACCTAGCAGCAATGTGAGGAATTCATCTGAATAATTTCTCTTTCCTTTTGTATCATCTTTGGCATCACCACTTCTCCCACTAGTTGAAGCTACACTCAATGCTTGAATCATTTTTCTTTATGTTCTGCTCACACCTTTTTTCTTACTGATATTGAAGCAAATCTCCTATAAACCCTCAGCACCAACTATGAATCACTCAATTCCTTCTGAAACCACTGATTATCACTTAAATCACTTATGATTCTAGATAGCAATCCTTCCTATTTCACTCTTCAAATTCTGGTAGCTCTGCTTTTTGCATACATTGATTACTTATCACAATTCACTCTGAAAACAATAAATCTCTTAGTGAAATGAAATAATGAACAACAACCTCTAATTATCTCAGAATCATCAATGCGTAAATCATTCATTTGCAAATTAACTCACTTCTTGCTTCAATTCCTCGTGCTATGAAATTAATTTTCTTTCTAGTTGTAGCCTCTGAAAGTGACAGGAAATCAAATTTGAATGATTGTTCATTCTTAAAAAGCCTTATTATATTTGAAAAAATATCAAAATCAAATCTGATTGGTTGTCATGAATATGACTCAACTAATTTTTCCACCATGGCATTTACCTCTTTTTTCCCATTAGCTGGCAACTGTATCTCTTGGCACTGAAGAAAAGTCATTATCTTAACTCTGGTTCTCTTCTAGTGACCTTGTGACTATGTTGTCTCTCTATCGCTGAGAATTTCCTTTAAATATGGTTTATTCATGAGACACAGTGACAGAAGCCTTACTAACTCTTTTAAAACCCTTGGTTTCTATTTGTAGACTTGGCGACCATGCCTTTATAACTGCTGCATATCTTTGAACATGTGTCTCAATATAGCCTTTGTCTCTTAATCTCTAAATAACCTTTGACTTTTCAAACTTCATTAGCGACTTAATGCCAGCTGTTGGATTTCCTTTTGATCTAATAGTTTTTGCTAGATCTCATGATCTTTAACTTAACTCATACTTTATTTGGAGACTACGCGACTACATAAACATTAATACTCAGCCTTAACTTTAGTTCAACTCAAGAGACTTCACGACTATGCAAAATCGGTGTCGCTGGATATTTTTCAAACTACAGGGTTAATCCAGAGACTTCCCAACCACCATAAGATTAGACTTCAGATCAACAGTTGTCACTGGGTCTCATGTCTTTTGTTTTAACTCACATTTTATTCAGAGACAAAGTGACTACAATGAAAATTTAACCCTTAACTCAGTACATAACCCATATTACTTTTGGAGACAACGCGAATGAGAAAACTCAAAGTTGCCATAAAAATTTTCTAACTCTAATTTCATCTAGAGATCTCCCAACCACTGTTGGATTATCTTTAAATCAGATGGTTTTTGCCAAGTCTCATAACAACTAGAAGCATATTATTTTCTTAAGGAGACAACCTGACTAAGAAGAAATCGCTAAGTCTCTAAAAGGTAAGGAATATTCTAATTTTATGAAGAGACTTTGTGACCAAAGGTAATGATATCAAATAAACACATGCTTTAAGTGATCGGACCTCTTGAAAAAGTAACGATGGAATAGAACATTTTTTCATAGAATTAGGGCTTTTTCAAATTTTCAAACAGAGATGATCTACGGCTTAGGATTTTTGACATTTCTTGTTGGTTTTATGGCTCAAATCATCATTTGTAGAGGGATTTTGACTATTTAGGATTATTTTTTTTATTGTTAAGCGTAGGAAAGACTGGGGATTTCAAAAAATTTAATGGGGAGACTCAAAAAATGGAAATACAACCAATAGTGGCTCTATATGAGGATGGCTAAACAAAAGTTTATGACAAGAACCACAAAATCTCGTGTTGTAGACCACTTCAAAAAATGAAGGCAACACTGACTAACCTACTGCAGAAAATAAACACACAACAAAAATGAAGACACTTATATATATATGATACATACTTACTTGTGCATGAAAATTTGATTTTCAATTGAAAAAAGGTTTCAAAAATTTCCCATGCATTGGTAACTCAAAGTATTCTCCATCCATATTCTTTAGAAGATAAGAATCTTTACCAAAGCTCTGAGAAATAATAAAGGGTCCAAGCCATAATGATTCAAACTTCTTGTGCTTCCCTTTATCCTCTGCTCTCACATTCCATAAGAGTACCAAGTCATTTGGTTGGAATTTTATGTTGCTATCCCTTTTTTCAAAAAGATACTTCATTTTTTTTTGTAATTTTATGTTCTCTTTTTGGCTATCCTTTCTAATTTCATCCAACTCTGCCAATTGCATCATTCAGTCTTACATATTGTCATAAACTTCTAACTGTTCCTCTTGTATAAATGGGTATACTAGTAACAAATTATTAATAGGCATTCTTGATTTCATATCATATACAAGTTCAACTGGTGATTTGCATGTTTATTTCTTGATTATTACCCTATCAGCCCATAGTGCCAATTTTAGTTTCATATGTCATGCTCTCTTATTCTTTTCAAGAGTCTTCTTTAAGATCTTTAATATGCTTTTGTTACTAGACTCAGCTTGTCCATTTTCTTGAGGATGATATGGGAATGAATATGACATCATTATCCCATAATTCTCACAGAAATCTTTTATCTCATCTGATCTAAAACACATGGCATTATCCATAACTAACTTTGTAGGCACACCAAATCTGGTTAAAATATTTTCCATTAAAAATTTAGTAACCACCTTACTTGTTGCATTTTTTATGGGTATAGCTTCAATCCATTTTGTAAAATAATCTATGGCTACAAGTATCCAACTATGTACACCTCTAGATTTTTCTGAAAACTCACCTATAAAATCAATTCCCCACATAGAAAAAGGAGATTCAGCATTCACAGGGTTTAGTAACAGGGCTCCTAAAAATTTTAGCTTATTTGTGAACCTTTAACATGGCTCACATCTTTTGAAAAATGCATGGGTATCTTTGAATAAGATGGGCCAAAAATATCCAGCCCTTAGAATTTATGGGTAGTAGCCTTGGCAGAAAAATGACCTCCACATACCCCAGCATACATTTCATTTAACATCTTCTCAGATTGGATTTGATCTAAACATAGTAATAATACACCATTTCTATCTTTCCAGTATAAATCTCCTTGTACTAAGGTGTACCTCTGAGCCTGCAATCTGAGACTTCTCTTTTGATTATCTGTCATAGCATTAGGACACTTAGCATTCTTTAATAAATATACAATATAAGCATAAAATGGTTGTTTCTCTATAATTGTGATTGTCTGATCATGTATCTCTGTAATATTTACTTGTACTAAATCCAAGTTCTCCTCTGCCATGAGTTTTTCCAAACCTTGACCTCTCACCAATTTTGTAATGTGGATTTCTAAATTGAATTCCTGAATTCTATTAATCCACTTACATCTCTTACCAGTCACTTCTGATTGGGTAAGAATGTCTTTTACTGCTGAATGAGGCACATATGCAATCACCTTAGCACAAATGTTGGAGATTTGCCTTTGTGCAAATAGTTGACTGTATGTTTGTCATTGATGACAACATATAGTATACAATAGTGAACTGTATTCAATTTTCGGTATGGATATATAGAAGCCTTGTGTGGTTGTTTTTATGTTTCAGACTTAGTTACTATACCATGTACATACATGCATATTCATATGTTCGGTAACACTTGAGTTATGTTACTCTGTTTACCAGCCACAGTTTCAGAAGATTATTTTCAGAAAGCCGATGCTAATTTTATTACTTCTTCAGTTGCGTCTATCTATGGGAAATGTGTGTTCAAATTCATGTTTAGTTATGATTCTAAGTTAATTAACCAAAGGTGCTAATCGTGTTTCATCCAAATCATGACATTTGGGTAATTTTTGTGGAGCTGACTATGTGAAGTGATGCATCTATTCATTTTGATTTGCGCGGTTCTAATTATGTTGCGTGCTTGGTTTGGCTAACAAGAGAAGAATTGAAGGGATTCCCACAGCGAACAAAGATCATATCTTTTTGAGAAGATAATTATAGTACTTCATTTGAAGATCACCAAGTGTGAATGATAAGAAAAGAGACAAAAAAGGACAGAACATAATGGTGATTGTTTTGGGATAGTAAAGCCATTTCATTCATCAATTAAAGATCTATGTGAAGAAGTAGAGAGTGTATACAATTCATTGGAACTGATCAAGACAATAGGTCTACTCAAATAGTTCATTATCAGATATAGTGTATATCTATTTTAATGAAGGTTTCTGCCTTCATCACATTAGCAGTGAGCTTTTGGATAGTGAGTCCTCACCCCTAACAGGGTTATTTGTAAAAGACTCCTAACAGGGTTTGACCCTTAACTAGGTCATTGTACTTATTGAATTGTAAAGATAAAATATTAATAGGGTTGTAACATCTTCTAACAGGGATTATTATACTCAAATACAGTTCTTTGTGGGTGTTAATTCCCACCAAGGTTTTTACCTAGTTTGGTTTCCCCATAACCAAAATTTTGGTGTTATATTTTGTGTTATCTTAAATGTGTATGTGAAAAATGATATTATATAATTAATTGGAGAAAATAATTAAACTTGCTGATAACTAATTCACCCCCCCCCCTCAGTTATCTCTTGGGACTATTCCAACAATTGGTATCAGAGTCAAGTGCCTTGGAGAGAAAGCCTAACAGATTAAGGTAGATTAGATGGCATACTTCAGGAAAGAGAGTCCTAAGTTTGATGGAGATAATTATCTTGACTTGAAGAACAAAATGATTACACATCTTCAGTGCGTTGGTTTTGAGATCTATGAGGTTTATACTCACGCAATTGATGTTCCTACCTTGAAGGACCTTGCAGAGGAAGATTCTACTAATACACAAAAGGAAGTATTCACCCAAAATGCAATTGCCAAAGAAGCCCTAATCAGTGCCCAATCTGACACTAAATTTTGTGAAATCAAGAAGGCAGAAAAATCATATTTAATTTGTAAATATCTAGAAGATATGTTTGAAGGAGACATCCAAGCCAAGAATGCATACAGAAAGACATGGAAGAAAAGATACAACAATTTAGAGATGTTACCTAAATCAGGAACAATGGTGGAGAAATCTCAGAGGAAGATATAATGGAAAAACTAATGACTACATTGACAATAGACTATGAAAGCAAGATAAAAATCTTGGATGAAACCATGAAATTCTCAAAGGACTTCAAAAGAGAAACCTTGATTAGAAAAATATCAGCATTTGAGATATCAAGATTGAAGACAGAACATAAAATGGAAACAACTTTCAAAGCCTCAGTCCATGGTAAGAAATCCTTAAGCATCTCTAGTAATGTTGAGAAAGACAAAGTTGATATAGAACTAGAATAAATCATTGATATGATTGCTAAGAAGGAGAGGAAAGGTAAATGAAAATATAAAGGACAGCTACCATTCAAATTTTTCTCATCCAAAAAATTTGGCCACTTTGCATCCAAGTGTCCTACAAAAGTCAAGAAGTAAAGATCAGATTACAAACCCAATTATACTAAGGAATAATATCATGTTGAAGATGGTGTAACTAATGATGATTCAGGAGAAGATGAAATTGGATTCGTTGTAATTAAAGATAATGAAAAAATGATTGAAACAATAGAAATTGAAGATAAAAAGAAAGCACAAGAATTGGCTTTAGTTTCACAAGCAGACATCAGAACAAACTGGATCATAGATAGTGGATGCTCACATCACACGACAGGAGACAAAGACAGATTTGTACATCTAGACAAGTACAAAGGTGGCATGCTTAGATTTGGAGATAACATTCCCAAACCTATCATTGACAAAGGATCTATCACCTTAGATGGAAAGAACAAGACATACGATGTCCTATATGTTGATGGTTTGCATCATAACCTACTAAGTGTTGGATGATTGCTAGATAAAGGATATCAGTTGGAATTCAAAAACAATAGATGCATTATTACAATAAAGAAGGAGATATGATTGTATCAGGATCAAAGACCAAAGGTAATTTTTTCCATCTTAACTTTGAAGTAAGTTGTTTTGTTTCAAAAGTGGATGACAGTTGGTTGTGACACAATAGACTTTGTCATATCAGTTTTAACAACATAGTGAAGATAAGTAACGTAAAGGCAGTAAGAGACCTTCCTAGTATTGAAAGACCAGTTGATACTATGTGTAGGGAATGTGTGATGGGAAAGCATGTGAGGACCTCATTCAGAATAAAATAGAACTTTATAGAGAAAAAATTAGATCTAATACATATAGACTTATGTGGACCTACTCAAACAAGATCCAAAGAAAAAGGTTCAACCATTGATGAAGAGGTATGCTTAATTTCACAAATTGAACCCTTAAGTGTTGAAGATGCGTGTAATGATTTAGATTGGTGTTGGTACCCATATAGACCCCGGTAATAAAACTTTAAGTTTAGGGTCTTGAACCTCTTTGAAGTAAGTTCAAAGCAGTTCCAAGTGGTTCAGTTTACTAAAGTAGGTTTTAATAGTTCAGAGGTAAGTACATAGGTGCATTGGTTCAGAGAGTTTCATTGAGTTTAAATATGATTTGGTTGATTTCAGAGGTGGCTACTCATTAAGGAATTGAGTTTTAGTGATCTAAGTTTCAAAGTTCAAAGTGACAACAAAGTTCAAAGCACGAAAGTTCAAAGACTCGTCAGTCCAAGAATTTGGTTTCAAGGTTCCACTCTAAGGTACAATGTAAAACTTCATTTCCCCAAGTGTAAACTCAGTCCCAAAGCTCTTTGGTTTAGATTCATGAACTCAAGGTCAAAGTTAAGGTTTAGACTCAAAGCCACATCCACTATTTTAGAAGGGCAGTTCTAGAATTCGGTGGTGCAGATCCAAAGGTACAAATTCTCATGGGATCATTGGTCATGTCTCCCCTCACTCTTACAATGATGAAATTTAGACATGGATTCTAGATATAAAAAAATAATATTAAAGAATGTGTTAATGGTTTCATTCCAAAATATTCTCTTGATAAGGTTGGTAGAGCTCATTTGAATGTGTGGAAATTTGGATCTAAGAGGTCATGCTATTCATAGATGAGAATTGTGTCATTGTGGACACTCATGTTACACAAGGGCCTATTGACACTAGCAATGGGTCAAGGTTCACTTTAAGTAAGTGTTGGTGCCCTGAAGACACAATTTCCAGTTGCATCTGCCTCCAATCCATAGGATCGGGCATAAATATGGAGTCATAGACTAAACATAATAGCTTCAACTTATCAAAAGAATCAATGATTAATAATACATTGAAAGAGAAATGGGTCACGGTGAGTGATTTTACTCCAAAGGTCGAGCACCCAAGCACAGACTCATTATTGATCATCTATATTTTTGACAACAAATAATCTAAGTAGGACAGTTATGCAACTTGAAGGATCGTCAGTTCATGGATGTGCTCGCATTTCAGATTTCTGAATTCAGATAAAAGGAATCAAAATTGAGGTGAATATCTTGATAGGCAAATTGAAAATTATGATGCTCATTTGGTCCTTCTAAGTACAAAGTAAATGGCATGCTCAACTAAATTATGTAAATTCAATGGTCCCATATTCATTTCAAAACTCGATCCAAACATCTGGAGGAGACTATGAAACCTTTAAGAAGAATTTTGAGCTTGAACATTGTTTGCATGGTAGGTGAGCATGCATTACAAGATACTACTAAATCTTTTTGATTGGAGGTTTATCCACAGACATTCTAACGAGACTAGTGGTGATGATTGAAGATCATCAATGAAAAGACATTAAGGAAAAATGAGTATACAGAGGGTGTAACCAAACTGTTTGACAGTATGCTCAAGCTCAATGGGCATATAGAAGAAACCTACTGATTAAAGCATGTGGAGTTCAAGTCCTAGACAAATTGATGGGGGAGCTTCATGGATCAGTTAGAGTAAAGCATATAAGTACCATTCTTTGGCCCAAAATTGTATTCATATTTTGAAGCACGATCCTATAACAAAAGCTATATCATTCATACCCATGTCCGATGGAAAGTCTTTGCAATAAAAAATATATCTAGTCTTAAACAATATACTCTTCATGTCATTTTGAGTTTCTATGGATAGGTGGAAGGGATCTGAGTCCTATTGTGAATGTTAGCGGCATTGAATACACTATCAACCATCAATGATGAAGGTATTGAAGCCACGGGTTTAATGAATGCACATGTATTGGTTATTTCTCAGGAGACTCCGTATAATCTTGGTACCAACATATGAAGGCACATGCCTAATATGCAGACCTGACACATCATGATGAGCTATAAAAATTCCCATGAGATGGACACCAAATTTAGTTTTAATTAGTAGCCACCAGTTTCCCCAATGGGTGCATATATTATAAAACTAATGTGATTGGGCAAGGGAGCATTTTGTCGATGGTTTTCAAATTTAGTGTGGAAGTGGTGATTAAGTTCCTCAAAGAATATAACCATCGAAAAGAAGATAAAAGAAGAGCTTACCAAGAAATGGTTATGCTAATAACCGAAATGTTACGGGAATGATAGATATTAAATATGTCGACAGAAGATAGAAGAGGGGTTTCGCTTCTTGGATGGGAGTCTATGTGCTACAAGAAGGGGCTTTGTTTGTTTTCTGATTATTTCATGGAGAGAGGATATATTTCTTTAGATGTCATTGTTGTAGACATTCAGAGTCTGTGAACTACTATGTTTGGTATTGAATAAACTAAGGAAGCATTTATTAATCTGTAGGTTTATTATCGTTTCCTTTGGATTACATTATAGCTATGTTCTGAATGTAATTAGTTTCAATACTACTGGCAATATAAGTTTGGCCGATCTTGGAACTGTGTTTTCAAATTAAGTCATTTATTTAAAAGAGATGTTTTCTCTTCATGTTTTCTCTTTATTCTAAGTTCATGGATATGAGAGAATGATTTGTATGTCAGTTTCTTATGTTTGTTTTCCTTTGTATTTCAGTTTCTTTCGCATCTACTCTATGTTTACAGCTAGATGTTTGTAAGCCTTTATTTTTTTTCAGTTAAAAGCATTCCCAAAACTTATATTTATCTAAAGAAGGGAGTTGTACCTTCATATCAAAATTCAGAGAGCGTTTGCATATAACTATTGCAAATATCTCAACTGCTGGTTATAGATTTAGTCTTATGTTTTGGGCACTTTGGAGTCATCTGGTTAAATTTGTAAAAAGACCAATCTGTTAACCAATAGATTTTTGGCGACTCTGCTGGGGAGCAGGAACAAAGATCAGTATCTAATAATTTTTTCCTCAATTTTATGATTATCTCCGAATGCTGGAGATTGGAGAATATGTATAAAGACCTTTGCCGAATATGAAATCCATGAGAAAGCCAAGGCCAAATCCCTCTCTCATGGAACTTTATCAAATGGATGATAAAGTGTTGCGCGAGTTTGTGGACAGCTTCAAAGAAAGCATCTCCTGAGCTGTCAGGAATAATATAAGTATGGAAGACAATCACACATCTCCTCTATTGTGGAGAAGCCTTTGTGTCAGATTTCACAAGCTAAAAGAGTTAGAGGAGAAGAATAAAATGTTGCAAGAATATCATAAAAGGGTATCACAGCTAAATGAATAGTTGAAGGTAGATGATGATGAGATTCTAATTGTTTCTATTTCATCCATTTATTTTAATCATCTTGTCATGAATGAGAAAGAGGCCCAACAAGGAGCACTCTGCCCTCCTGAAGATCAAGTTTTGATGAACAAGAATGACCTTAACCTTGGTAAGGAATTGGTAAGTAAGAATGATGAAACACTGTCTAAGATTTCTTTTTCTTCCCATGTAGAATGTTTCATATTTGAAGATTGTGATAATCAGCCTTTTCTTGAAGATTTATTGAAATACTCTATGATAATGCCCTGCCAAAATATGAATCTTTTAATGTTATGGAAGATGGTGAAAATAATGATTCTTTATGTGTGTATATTGGTGAAGGCCCTATTCTAGAATCTTTTTGTTTTGAGGTAAATGAAGTAGTAGATATTATTGATAACGCTGATGTTGAAAATGATGCTAAAAGATGTTTTGAAGAAGACTTTTCTATGACTAAAAGTTTGGCCAAAGGGCTGAATGTGGGAATGAATTTGAAGCAAGAGGTCTTTTGGGTTAATGAAATATTGCAGCCCGAAGAAGAGACAATAATTCAACCCTTGGTCCATGTCATGCAAGAATTATCTTCTGTAGCAGTCTCAGGTATTGATTTACTCCAATATTTGGTTTTGGATAGGGAATTTGTTGATTTGGTTGCATTTAATAATGGTGAGACTAATCTGGTCATAACAGACCCTATGGACAAAGAATCTGAAAAATGACTATGCTGGAATTGGTGTGTTTGAGAAGGGAAGGAAAATAAGTGCCAAAAATTATCAACTCCAAGATGGCATAGGTGTGTTATATTCAAAACACAGTGAGATGGAGAATAGAGAAAACTATCTGACACAAATGGTGACAGTTGTTCCAAACATAGAAGGTGTAGGAGTTATGTGTGTTAACTCATCTGATTCTAATAATATTGTTGTTCCTCAAGAGCAATTCGAAGATGAGGTGATGTTGTTTTTATGGTTGTTTGAGTTTGAATTATTTCATTTAGAGATTGCTAATGGTGTAGAAAATTTTATGTTGAAAGACTTGGGGAAATCTGATGTTTATGATGAACTGTGGCTCTTCGAGCATAATGTATGCTCTACAAAACTCTTGCACACTGAACCGCCTTATAATAGGTGCTTAGTAATCATGCTCAAATCCTATCTTAGGAATAATGTATTCATTTTAAGGATCACTTCTCCCACCATGAGGTTCATTTAGTTTTTCAACCCAGGGACGTATACTTGAAATGGTACAGCACAGTATGTGCACTAAGTTCCTTAAGGAGCCAATCTACCTATGCTGCAGGAAATTAAAATACATGAAAGGAATCTATACTAGGGCTAAAGGAAGGGAAACACACTTAGTCCTTACTAAAATGAATGCTACAACTTGAAAACTTCTATTGAAATCTATTCTTTTAACCTAGAGCATTCAGTAAAGCTATCCTTCCAGGTGCTGCAGGAACATTCACAAAGTACAATGCTGCAGGAAGAAACCGTAATCTTATATCTAGAATACTGGAAATGTAGGAAGTAAATATATTCTACTTCTACTCTAATCCACCTACCAAGTGGGCCCCCTTGGTTGGCTTCTGCTAATCTATGAACACAGAATATGAACCAAAATTTACTTCATTATCTTTCAAAACTGGTTACATGAAAAATAAGACATGAAGTTGAAAATGAACTTGCTGAACAAGATACAATCAGAGCATTATCCTCCTTTCAAAAATATGAACTTACAAACAAATAGTCTCCTCCCTATAAATAGAGGATTGACTTCTTTATTCCAAAATAGCAAAGGAACTAACTAACTAAAACCGTGCCAAAGAAAGAGAACAGGAAGCGCAATGGCCCACAACATGCACACTGAAGTCTAGGCAATCAAGTCAACATTCTGGTAATACAGAGAGAATATAGCATAGCTACATTTATGCATTTCTGAAACAATGGCTCCTCATTTGCGACAGTCATGTCTTCTGTTTCCATGATGGCTTATCCGCACAAAGTTGGTCTTTACGTCCTCCTTCAATGTTGTCGACCACTCCTAGTGACTCCTACTTCCTGGCAAGATTAGTTAATATGAAAAATATATTCATGTAAGAAGCTTATCAAAATAATCCAGATGTTAGAACACACATTCAGATTATTATATGAAATACTACAACATATATATAATATTGGCATAATATGACATATCTATTCCACCCATGGCTTAATGGTTCTTTTCTGTAATTAACAAAAGTTCAACTGACTTAAAAGTTCACAAATGTCCTGATAATACTTAAAAATAGAGTGCAAGGACTAATATAATAAAGACAGTAAAATAGGCTCATCATTTTCCCCTTGGCAAGATGAATGCTTGTCCTTGAGCATTATATCTTCTGGTAATTTCTCTAAAATCCCCAACCTCTGTTCTTCCTCTCCTTTGGCTTTTAAAGGTGTAATAGAACCCTCTTGTTCTCTCCCAGACACCCACTCTATGATCTTCTTGAAGTCAGTCCAGTCTGTCAGTGTTTATGTCATACAGGAGCCAGAGGAGTGATAAGACCAAATTATTGCCTTTGTTTTGTATAATTTTAATACTTTTTTCTAGTTTTTGTCAAAACATTTGAGAGTCTAACCAGTCAAAAACTTGTGATAAAGTCCAGAAAGAACTGATAAACCATGGGTAGATGTTTGTGACATATTTTTCTAATATTATACATATAGTGCAATATTTCATTAAACCATCAGAATCTATGTTCTAATATCTGGATATTTAATTTGATTAAGCTTGTTGCATGAATATTTCCACATCATAACTAACTTGACAGGAGAGAAAGCGGTTGGAGAGTGGTCGACAGCATTCAAGGAGGACTGTTGAGGACCAGCTACGATAGAGTGATCATTACAACACCAGAAAACATGACTACTACAAAGGAGCCATTATTCCTAGACACGGGGATGTAGTGTGCCTATATTCCCTCTACACTTCATTATGTTGAACTGGTCGCCTGAGATTTACTACCCACACCGCGGGCTGTTGTATTTCCATCTTCTTCTCTGGCATGTTTTCAGCAAGATAGTTTCTTTTCTATTTTTGTAATAAATGTTTGATCCTCTATATATAGGGATTGGAACGATAGTTTGAGGTTAAGCTAGGAAAAAGGAAAGATAGAAGTTTTTGAAGGAAAACTGTTGTATCTTGCAGCAATCTATTTTCAAGTTCCATGTCTTATTTTTATGTAATGAGTTTTTGAAATGCAATGAAGTAATTCTTGGTTTACATTTTGTGTTCATATTTTAGTAGAAACTAACCAAGGGGGCCCACTTGGGAGGTGGAATAGGTTAGAATAGAATAGATTTCATTTCCAGCATTTCCAGTATTTCAGATAGAAGTTACAATTTCTTCCTGCAGCATCATAACTTGTGAGTGTTCCTGCAGCATCTGCAAGAATAGTTATAATGGATGTTTTAGGTTGAAATCATAGGTTTTAGTAGAGTTGCAATTTATAGCATTCATTCCAGTAAGAAGATAAATGTATTATTTTCCTGCATCACTAGTGTAGGTTTCTTTTATGCATTTTTACCTTCCTACAGCATAAGTAGAATGACTCCTTAAGGAACCTAGTGCACATATCATGCCGACCATTTCAAGTATACGTCCATAGGTTGACAAGTTAAATGCACCTCATAATGGGAAAAGTAGTCCTTAGATTGAATGAACCATTCCTAAGAAAGGCCTTGAGCATGATTATTACACACATATTGTGAGGCGGTTCATTTTTGGCGTCATTGCCGAGGATGGTGTCAAGCTAGGAACATTTTATTTGAGTCATTTTTCATTCCTAGATTAGTTTTTTTTTATATCTAAAAATTGCTTCACAAGCGTGAAGAATTCAATTAAATGCATCGAAGAGAAAGGTGATGAGATGAATATGGCAGGTTTCTCCCAGCAGAGCCTGGTAATTTGAATGAGGAAGTTGAAGAAGTTGAGTTACCCTTTGAGGACGCAAGCCCTAACTTTCCTGCAGCATCTTCCTCCAGAGTAGAACCATTTGATGTAAGTGGCCTTCGACCTTTTGCAAAAATCTTGACCAGCTTTCTAGATAATTCTGGCCCAAATCCACCTAACATTAACAATCTAGTAGTGAATGCTCCTTTCCAATAGCAACCCCACAATCAAATACCTTTAGTAATGGCACATCCTACTTTCCCATTTCCTCTCCCAAGCCTTATAAACAATGCTAATCTCAAGAATATACCCACAGCTGCTCTTCCAAAGTTTTATGTTCCTATAACTGAGGATCCTGACACTTTCTTGTTTGAGTTTGACATACTGTGTTGAAGTTTCAACTATAATACTAATGCCCATAAGCTCAAGTTATTTCATGCAACACTGAAAGAGTCAGCATTATGATGGTTCATGGGCTTAGCAGCCAATGCAGCAAGTACCTGGGATGAGATGCAGATGTTGTCTCTACTGAAATATAAAGATTATTGCAAAGGAAGTGACCCAAAAGGAGATGATATATTTAGGATGTCTCAAAAGGAAGACAAAACATTGGAGGACTATGTTTCACATTTTTTGTACACAATGTAGAAGAATCCCCAGCATGTACTGGCAAAGGATTCACAAAAATTAATCTTCTTGAGAGGGGTAAATGACAATTGTCTGGAGGCATTAGAATTGATGGCTGGTGGAGACATATCCCAATCCTCTTGGGATGACCTCAAGAAAATCTTTCAAAACTACTCAAGGTCAACTGTGAAGAAAGGTAGAGGATACCGGTCCACAGTCACAAAAGGGATTGGTTCAGGTATTTCAAAGCTAGAGATATCTAATTTTCTTACAAATTTCAAGCAGGATATTATAAATGATGTAGCTACACATCTTGACACAATGACTGTGAAGAAGAAGCATGGAGAAGCTAAATCACAATTGGCTGAGTACTACCCACACTGCCGCAAACAGAAGCAAGACTGCGGATGTAAGTTGGTAGCCAACCTGGAAAACCAACATTTGCCAACTGACTACATGAAGATAGAAGGAGACAATGATCAAGTATTC
This sequence comes from Thuja plicata, assembly GCA_018584345.1. Lineage (NCBI taxonomy): Eukaryota > Viridiplantae > Streptophyta > Pinopsida > Cupressales > Cupressaceae > Thuja > Thuja plicata. The sequence goes on along the minus strand of MU223547.1, from coordinate 3,242,913 downwards.
TTCATTGCTCAATGTCAACCATGGGCTTCACGACAAGGTATGCCACAAGATCCTCTACAGTTTTCAAATTTTAACAATAATCAATGGCAAAACCAAAATTATCAGAACACTTCTCAGCACTCTCAACCCCAATGGAAAAACCCGCAAAATAACCAATGGCCTAACCAGCAAAATAATCAATGGCCTAACCAGCAAAATAACCAATGGAAAAACTTACAGAGTAATCAATGGCCTAATCAGCAGAGTAACCAATGGCCTAATCAGCAGAATAACCAATGGCCAAACTAGCAAAATAATCAGTGGCCCAATCAGTAGAATCAATGGCAACCACCGCAAGGAAATTGGCAGAAAACTAATCAATGGAGGGGGCCTCCACAGTGGCCAAACCAAAATTATGGCAATCCCCAATTACCACCTCCAGTGCAACCACCTGCAATAATGCCACCTCCTTCTGCAACTAATGCTAATCCAAAGCCAACCCAATTGCCTGCTCAACCACAACCAAATCCAAAAAACAAATAGCAATAGCAGCAAACATACACTACTGACACTTAGCAGTGCCCTACTTACTCATTAGGGATAGTTGATATCCATTTGAGGTCTGGTACCACCCTGGCTACACCTAAATAACCTATAATTATGGAAGTTGCAGACACTCCTACAACACTGCTTCCAAAAGCCACATTGCCAAATACCAGTCAGCCTACTGATATACCCAATAGAAATATTGTCTACACTTCAAATCCACCCTTTTCATAGAAGCTAAATAAAGAAAAACCTATACCCCAAGAGGAAGAAACATTTGATATTATTGAGCAGCTGAAAAATATGAATATTCAAATCCCACTATTCCAAGCTATCAAAGATATACCTGTTTATGGAAAGGCTATTAAGGAAGCATGCCTTAAGAAGCTAGGGAAGAAGAAGAAAGACCCTTAGATAGTACATTTTGTAGGTCAATTAGCAGATATCATGTTAGGAAAGGTGGTAATACCCAAGTATTCAGATCCTAGCAGTCCAGTAGTCGACCTGATAATAAATGGATAGACTGTGAAAAATGCTCTAGTTGATTTGGGAGCAGCAATAAATGTTATGACTAAAGATATAGTGCATAATCTAAGCATAGAAGGCTTAAGAACAATAGCCATAGTTACAACTTGCTGATAGTTCAACTATTACTCCTGAGGGCCTCATAGAAGATGTGATAGTAACCTTAGATTCATGGGAGTATCCTGCTGATTTTCTCATCCTATCACCTAAAGTAAACTTTGTTGGCTATCCTGTAATCTTGGGAAGACCTTGGTTAGCCACCACTGATGCCAAAATTAATTGCATATCAGGCAGTATGACAATTTCAAATGGTCAAGCCATAAGGAAGCTAGCCCTATATCCTCCTGCCCAATCCCAGCCAGACTTGGGAGAACCTATTTGGCCAGACTTAGGAGATGAGGAGGAAGAGCTTAATTCAGTAGCCCATCTCATGATGTTGCATAGGAAATATTTTTTAAAGATGCAAGAGGAAGATGATGTGATATAGAGAATTCTAACTAATGAATGTATTGTGGCTAAAGATGTTTCAGAAAGTTCTATTTTATAGCTATGTACCTATGAGGTTTGTATGCCTCCAGCAAACCCTGAAATGATTGATCAATTACTGGTAAGTGAAATATTTAGAAGTCCAGTGCCCAAAGTGTTAATGACAGAGCTAACAACAACAGTAGAACTATCCTCTAGACGAAGCCTGCATGTAAATAACAAGCTGTCCCAATCACAGTTGGCATTGTTAACAAAGCTCCTCAGTCAGCATGAAAAATCCTTTGCATGGGATTATGGAGATATGGAGGGACTCAATCCAAAACCCTGCACCCAGAGAATCTACATCAGTGATGGAAGTTTGCCACTTCATCAACCACAGAGGATAATAAATCTAGCACTAAGAGAAATAGTTAAAACAGAGTTGCAGAAGTTGTTGGATGTTGGATTCATCTACCCAATCTCTGACAACAAGTGTGTATCACCATTGGTAATTGTACCTAAGAAATGAGGTAAGTGGTGGATATGTGTGGATTATAGAGAATTAAATAATGCTACAAAGAAGGACCACTTCCCTTTACGTTTTATTGACTAGGTCTTGGATAATTTGGCTAGAAAGAAATATTTCTCCTTTCTGGATGGATACAGTGGCTACAATCAAATAAGCATTGCCCCTGAAGATCAACAAAATACCATGTTCACATGTCCTTGGGGCACATATGCCTATTTAGTATTACCATTTGGATTATGCAATGCCCCTGCTACCTTTCAAAGAGCTGTGATCAGCATCTTTGCTGATATATCTCATGATTGCATGGAAATCTACATGGATGACTTCACTACATTCGGTGTCACATTTGAGGAAGCTCTGAATAACTTGGAGAAAGTGCTAATCAGATGCGAGGAACATAACCTATTTCTCAACAGTGAAAAGTGCTTTCTGATGATGTAGGAAGGAGTGGTATTGGGACATTTTATCTCCGAAGCTGGAATCTAGGTAGACCCTACGAAGATAGAGGTAATTCTCACACTCCCTATTCCTACTAAGCAAAAATAAGTCAGATCTTTCCTAGGTCACGCTGGTTATTATAGGAGGTTTATCCAGAAATTTAGTCAAATAGCTAGTCCTCTGTACAACTTACTTACCAAAGAAGCTGTATTTGCTTGGACAAAAGAATGTGATGAGTCCTTCCTGTAGCTCAAGTCACTTTTGACAACTGCACCAGTACTTAGGGGTCCTGACTGGACATTTCCATTTCACATACATACAAATGCTTCAGACTATGCTAGAGGTGTTGTCTTAGGATAGAAGACTAAAAACCTTGAAAATGCAATCTATTATATCAGTAAGAGTCTACATGGACCAGAGTTAAACTATACAGTGAATGAGAAAGAATTGTTAGCAGTAGTTTATGCTCTAAACAAATTATGCCATTATGTGACTAGTTATCCTATCTATGTTCATACTGACCATGCAACAATTAAGTATCTCATGAACAAACTGGCCATAATAGGCAAGTTAGCAAGATGGATCCTTCTTTTGTAGGAATTTGATATAACAATCATTGACAAGCCAAGGAAAGAAAACATGGTGGCAGATAATCTATCTAGACGTCATCATGCTGAAGAAGATACTACTTTGATAGATGATACATTTCTAGATGAACATTTGTTTCATATTTCTGTCCAAAATCCATGGTATGCAGATATAGCTAACTACCTAGCAGTTAATAAAATGCCAACACATTTCTCTTATAAGGAAAAGAAGCTTCTTGTGGAGAAAAGCTTCCATTTCTCTTAGATTCATAGCATATTATTTTACACTGGACATGACCAAGTCATGAGAAGATGTGTGAGAGAAGATGAGACATATGACATTCTTCATGCATGTCACAATGAACCATGTGGAGGGCACTTTGCAGCCAAATGAACAACATAGAAGATTTTAACAACTAGTTACTATTGGCCTACACATCACAAAGATGCAGCAAGTTATACAAGGAAGTGTGACAAATGTCAAAGAATGGGTAGACCAACAAGATCAGATAAAATGCCCTTAAACCCACAGGTGGTGGTAACACCATTTAATAAATGGGGCATGGAATTTATTGGTCCAATAGATCCTCCATCTAATGGGAAGTCACACATTCTGGTGTGCATAGATTACCTGACCAAATGGGTCAAAGTCAAAGCAATGAAGCATGCAAGAGATCATAAAGTTACTAAATTTCTGTATGAAGAAATTTTTACTAGATATGGCATGCCAAGAGAACTTGTTACTGATCAAGGTACCCAATTCACCTCCAATCTAATAACAGAGCTCATGAAGGAATATAATATCAGACATCAAAAATCAAGCCCCTATCACCCTCAAGCCAATGGACAAGCAGAAGTTACAAATCCAGAAATAGAAGCAATTTTAACAAAGATAGTTCATTTGCATCGCGGAGACTAGAGCAGCAGACTATCAGAAGCCGTCTAGGCATATAGAACAACATGGAAGACCACCACTGGGTTCACTCCATTTTAACTATTATATGGAAAAACAATAATTCTACCGATTGAGTTTGAACACAAAACATTAAGAACAACACTAGAGTTAAACATTGATCTTCCTACATCACAGAAAGAGTGATTGCTGCATCTCAACTCTTTCGATGAAATGCGTAAGTCTACCCTGCAGCACACAAAAATTGTCCAAAAGCAAAGAAAATAGTGGCATGAATCCCATATCAAGAGTAAGCAATTCAAAGTTGGAGATTGGGCATTGTTATATGATTCCAGATTCTAGGAGATACCAGGCAAGCTGTAAACACGATGGCTGGGTCCATATGAAATAAGCCATGTATTTACAAATGGAGCAGTCCAGTTGACAACAATTGATCCTATCCACTTCAAGCTACTAATCAATGGTCATAGACTAAAGTTGTATCACTAGCCCTAGATGAAAGAAGACTTCCTGCAACAATTCAACTAGCCAGTTTTAAAGGATCAACAAGTAACACTTCCTGCAGCAGAGGGTGTCAACCTTCTTCCTACAGCACTTCAATAAGAATTCCTTCAAAGCATGACCATAATAACAACTTTATGTTTGCATAAAGTTCAAATTCTCCATTCACTTTCTATATTCTTCTTTTTCACCCCATTTCATTTCTTAATCTTTCATCCACCCACCTTCCACGTCATCATGTTTCCATGCTTTCAATAAAGAGATAGTGTGCTGAGGCATGCGACCGCCGACATCATCATCCCACTCTCGCCAATTTTTCTTGACACATGTGATGATCAATTAACAGGTATGAGCTTTTCAAATTTATTTCCATTTTTAGTGCATAGATTTAGTTGGTTATATCGAATACTGCAATAAATGTATCATTGCCACCTTAATCCAGTTTCGTACCTTTTGCCAAGTCAGACAAGTGAGGAAACTTGTCCATATTTCATAGGGGGCAGGGAAGTGTGCCAATTTCTAAAAAAATTTATTTCTATTTACTCTTTAAAAGATCCCCAAATCTGTACTTTGGCATTGTCTTAATTAAAATCTAGCTGCCGCATCACACAAGTGTCAAATGTTGTACCTTTATTTTGAATAAACCCCTAACTGTCAAACTAGATGTGACCCAGTATTAAAAATGTGACATAACTCTCGCTCTAGCCTGAACATCTATGATTCTTTTTTTTAAAATACATTATTATTGTTCATATCAAGAATACTAGAAGAATGTGAAAGAGGGTCTGTGGGTTTACAAGAAGTAGTCTGAAATTCAAAAGAGAAGAAGGTAATTATAAAAAAATAGAGGTTAAACAGAGCAGAGGATTGAATTTGGTAAAATGGGAGGCCAATTGCAGTGGCATGAACCAGTGGTTCATGGTATTTTACTATCTGATGTTGAGGCAGTGAGAAGATTTAATGTCTGTGGATGGTTGGGGTATTTCTTAAAATTGACAAAGTTTGACGAGGAAGCAACATCAGAATTTGCAAACACATTTGATGAGGGCCACACAACGGTATGGGGGTTGCTAGTTTTTACAATAGAGGAGTGAATAGAGGAAGTGACCGGTTTTCCAGCAGTAGGGGAACATTATCCCAATGCCCATAATGCTAGGTCAGCCAGGGCTCAATTCACCCTACCAGGAGACCCTCCATTGGAAATCACTAAGCAGGGATGCAAAAGGATGTCCATTCCTCCACTATACCAGGGTTTGGCTATGCACATTATAAGGTATTTCACCTATGAAGGGAAATTCCCTAATTTACATGTGCATCATTTTAAGCTTCTTAGTTATGTACGACATAATATCCCAATGAATTCACCCAATTTTCTGTTTAATATGTTGTACATTAGTGCCGAAGAAACCCAGAAAGGGAAAGACAACTCTGTTACTCACCATGCCCTGATTAAGTTACTCATAGAAAGATCTATTGGGGATGCCTCCCCTATGACATGGGTAGAGCTCATCCATCATAAAACCCTTCAGCCTCAAATTGCCCCTAATGTGCAAATTAACCAAGATAATGCAGTTTCCCCTAACCCAGTTGCTGAGCAAAATAACCAAGGGGCATAAAATAAAAATTTACAAGAAAATGTGCCTTTAACCGCTCACATGAGCAATATACCTACTATTGCCCAAACCAAAGGAAAATGGAAGTTAGTAGGAGAAACTTCAGTTCCTGTAGCTGAACTGCAAAACCCTCAAGTCTCAAGAAAGAAGAGAATGAAGTCAGTTCCTGCAGCCACTACTCCTACAATAGAGACAAAAAAAAGGGTTAGTAAGAAAAAGGTCATATAAGTTGAGGAAATCCCTATAAGAAGAAGTCCTAGGATGAGAGGGAAGATTCCTAAAGTGCCCACCGAAAGCCAGCCCTCTTCCCCCAAACAATGTGAGGTGGAAACTCTTATCAATATTGTTCTTGATGATTCTCCCAGTCAGTTTGAGATTCCTGACATTCCTCAAAATTTGGAAGAGGAGTGTGAAGATGAGCCAAATGTATGTCAAAATGACCCAAGAGTCAGTCATCAGGATGTTCCAACTCATGAAGAAGAAACCCCTACAACTCACCAGCTGCCTTGCACAAGAAATGCTTTAGTTTCCTATAAGTGAACTTGGTTAATAAAATTATTATAGCAGTTATGGAAAGAACAAAGGAAGAAGAATAACCAAGATGAAAACAGTGGTCTGATTACTCTGCAAATGCTTCTTTTCCAGTTATATAATAAACATGTGCTGACAACCACTATAAATGGAGAAGAGAAAAAGAAATTGCAAAAAGTAATAGCAGAATAGGAAAAGAAAATTGCAGAATTGAAAGATCAGTTGGAAAAATAGAAGCAGAGAATGGACCATGCTCTTAAACTAACTGACCAAGTAATTGCTTGTAGACCTCCACCTAGGGTCTATACTATCTATCTCAAAGAAAAATTCCTTCTATTTTAGTTGATGATGACCCTCAAGGATATAAATGCAGAGTTCAAATCAGCCCAAGAATTCTATGGTTTATACCAGACACTTTCATTTTGGCAACAAAACCTACTCTGTGAGTTGTATGTGCATAATTTCATCATTCCTCCAGAGACAAAATGGAATCCCCTGCCTTACATAGGGGATATACACCTAAGGGCCCTTATGTCATGGATGCATAATGAGGCTAACTATGATAGGCAGTTGGGGAATTACAGAGATCTTGAGAAAATAGAACCCCTACCATTAAGAGCAGAAAGTAGTCAACCAGAAGTATTCCTAAGGGATTGGTTCCGACTGACATATGGGAATGTTAAAAAGGAAATTAGAGATAAAAAATTTAAACTCAGAGCAGATGTGTATGCAGAATATGATAGCATGTCCTACTTTGTCTTCCAAAGAGCCTTAACCAGTGCCAGAAGTAGATGGGGCAGATTATCAGAGGTGAGGAAGAACTGAAGTTGGTGACTATAGGTCAATTTCCAAAAGTTACAATGCTTGAGGACAAGAATTTGATTAACCAAGGGGTAGATGATAAGGCAAAATTATTGCCTTCATTTTGTATAATTTTAATACTCTGTTCTAGTTTTTGTCAAAACATTTGAGAGTCTAACCAGTCAAAAACTTGTGATAAAGTCCAAAAAGAACTGATAAACCATGGGTAGATGTTTGTGACATATTTTTCTAATATTATACATATAGTGTAGTATTTCATAAAACCATCAAAATCTATGTTCTAATATCTGGATATTTAATTTGATTAATCTTGTTGCATGAATATTTCTGCATCATAACTAACTTGACAGGAGAGAAAGCGGTTGGAGAGTGGTCGACAACATTCAAGGAGGACTGTTGAGGACCAGCTACGGAGGAGTGATCATTATAGCACCAGGAAACATGGCTTCTACAATGGAGCCATTATTCTAGGATGCGGGGATGTAGTGTGCCTATATTCCCTTTGCACTTCATTATGTTGAACTGGTCGCCCGAGCTTTACTACCCACATCGCGGGCTGTTGCATTTCCATCTTCTTCTCCGACATGTTTTCAACAAGATAGTTTTTTTTCTATTTTTGTAATAAATGTTTGATCCTCTATATATAGGGATTGGACCGATAGTTTGAGGTTAAGCTAGGAAAAAGGAAAGATAGAAGTTTTTGAAGGAAAACTATTGTATCTTGTAGCAATCTATTTTCAAGTTCCATGTCTTGTTTTTATGTAATGAGTTTTTGAAATGCAATGAAGTAACTCTTGGTTTACATTATATATTCATAGTTTAGAATAAACTGACCAAGGGGGCCCACTTGGGAGGTGGAATAGGTTAGAATAGAATAGATTTCATTTCTAGCATTTCCAATATTTTAGATAGAAGTTACAATTTCTTCCTGCAGCATCATAACTTGTGAGTGTTCCTGCAACATCTGCAAGAATAGTTATAATGGATGTTTTAGGTTGAAATCATAGGTTTTGTTAGAGTTGCAATTTATAGCGTTCATTCCAATAAGAAGATAAGTGTATTATTTTCCTGCAGCACTAGTGTAGGTTTCTTTTATGCATTTTTACCTTCCTGTAGCATAAACAAAATGACTCCTTAAGGAACCTAGTACACATATCATGCCGACCATTTCTCCCTGGATTGAAAAGTTAAATGCACCTCATAACAGGAAAAGTAGTCCTTAGATTTAATGAACCATTCCTAAGAAAGGCCTTGAGCATGATTATTACACACCTATTGTGAGGCGGTTCAAGGAGCATCGATGGCTGCATGGTGAGTGGACACCAGAGTTCCTGTCTAGTTTGCCTTCCCAGCTGTATGTATTTTTGCACTCTTTGGATATCTTCTTGGAGGTTGATAGGACTATGTGGTTCTGATCTCTTCAATATCTTGGATAACCTACCCCATCTACTTTTGGCTTTGGTCAGGGCTCTCTGAAAGAAAAAGTAAGATAAACCATCATATTCTGCATAAAACTCTGTTCTAATCCCAAAAATTTTGTCCCTTGTTCTTCCTTAATTTAGCCATAAGTCAAATTGAGCCAATCTATGAAGAGTGTAGCTGTCTTGCTGCTCTCTGCTCTTAATGGTAATGGCTCTATTTTCTCCTGTTCCTTATAATTTTCCAACTGTCTATCATAATTAGCTTCATTATGCATCCAGGACATCAATGCCCTTAGGTGGATATCCCCTATGTAGAGTAGAGGATTCCACTCAGTCTTAGCTAGGATAATGAAGTTATGCATGTATAGTTCACAAAGTAGATTTTGTTTCCATGATGGAAGAGTCTGATAAAGACCATAAAACTCTTGGGCTGACTTGAACTCAGAACCAATATCTTTGATGGTCATCATTAGCTAGAATAGGATGAACTATTCCTTCAAACATTTGGTATAGACTGTAGGAGATGGCCTACACGTAATGATCTGATCAGCCAATTTAAGGGCATGATCCATTTTTTGTTTTTGTTTGGCCAGTTGTTCTTTCAATTCTGCAATTTCTTCCTCTTTCTCTATTATGACCTTTTAGTTTCTTCTTTTTTTCTCTCCATAGATTTGTTTTTAACACATATTTATTATGCAATCCAAAGAGAAGCATTTGCAATATGATCGGGCCACTATTTTCTCTCTGATTTCTTTGCCTCCTCTGTTCCTTCCAAGACTTCTCTAGGAAACTTACTAACCAAGTTCTATTGTAGGGCATTAAGGCATTTTCTGCATAAGCTAACTGATGGATTACTGAGGCATTCTCCTCATTAATGACTAGAATATCCTGATGGATTTCCTGGGAACTATTTTGAAAATCACTAGGTTCGGCTTCATAAGTTTCTGCAGAGTGCAAAGGAAAGTCTGGAACTGCAGACTGATTTGGGGAATCATCTGGAATTATTTGCACATTGTGTTGTTCATCAGATTGCATAGGAGAAGTGGGTTGGATTATGAAGGATTCCCTAGGGAGCTGTCCTCTCATTCTAGGACTCCTTCACATAGGGGTCTCTATAATTTCTACAGCCTTTTCTTTAGTAGTCTTCTTCGGCTTCTCTGCTGCAGGAACCGATTTCCTTTTCTTCCCTTTCGAAGAAGTAGGGATTCATGGTTTGGCTGCAGGAACTAAAGGTTCTTCCTCTAATTTTCATTTTCCTTTGTCTCAGGAAGAGGTAGGTACATTGCTCTCATGATTAGGTAAGGGCACATTTCCTTGAAGATCTATGGTTTCTGCCCCTTGGGTATCTTTTTCAACGGATGGGTCAATTAGTATTACATTATCATGCCTAATTTGTTCATTAAGGTTAACCTGTGGTTGTAGGGTTTTGTGTTGGACAAACTTCAGCCATGCCATGGGAGACGAATCCCTAAGAGATCTTTCTATTAACTGTTTAATTAGGGCATGGTGGGTAACAAAATTTGCATTCCCTTTTTGTGTCTCTTTAGCACTAATGCATAGCATGTTATATAAACAAATTGGAACATTTATTGCTAGATTATGCCTCACATAACTCAGTAATTTGAAATGATGTGCATGTAAATTAGAAAATCTCCCTTCACATGTGAAATACCTGATGATATGCATAGCTAGCTCATTATACGACGGAGGGATAGACACTCTCTTGCATTCCTCTTTGGTAATCTCCAAAGGAGATCACCCAGTAGGGTGAACTGAGCCCTTGCTGAGCTAGCATCATGAACATTAGGATAATGTTCTCCAACCATTGGTAGTCCAGTAACTTCTACAATCCACTCCTATGTCATGACCACTATTAATCCCCACACATTTGTCTGACCTTCTTCAAATGTACTCACAAATTCTACTACTGAGTCCTCATCAAATTCTATTAACCTTAGCAAATACCCTAACCAGCCGCATGCATTGAATCTTCTTACCGCCTCAACATCTGAGAGTAACACACCATGCACAACTGACTTATGTCTCTACAGCTGGCCTCCCATCTATGCTTGCTAATTTTGATTTTCCTTCTTAGCAGTAGGTAGATGCCTTATTCCTTATTTGAATTCCAGACTACAAGGACTATGAGCTTTCTCCAGAATTTCTCTATTTTTCTTGGCATGAACAATGGTGATGAATTAAATTAGGAGATATTATAATCTTTACTGCGGGTTATCACTTAACTTAATTATAAGTCACATCAAGTCTGACAATCATGGAGGATTCGGGAATAAAAGTAGAACAATTGTGCGATATAACACTTAGAAATTTAATGAGGCAAGGCTAAGTATAGATTTGAAGTGACATAAAATATTTCAGGCGTAAATAGAAATGATAGTTTGGAATTAATACACTTCCCTCCCCCCTACTTAACAAGTGTTCACACTTGGCAGACATGGCACGAGGGATGGAACTGGCGTAATGCCGTAATGATATATATATATATATACATATATATATACATATATATATATATATTGCAGTACTAGATACAATTATCAAAATCTATGTGCTAAAAATGGAAAAAATTTGAAAAGCGCGTACCTGTCATTCGATCTTTGAACATGATAGAAAAGGTGGCGAGAGTGGTATGAAAGTGGCAGAAGCTTACGTCAGCGTACCCAGCTGCTTATTGAAAGATTTTAAATGAAAAATGATGATGACGTGGAAGGTGAGTGGGTGGTAGATAAAAGAAATGAGATGAGTTGGAAAGAAGAAATAGAAAGTGAATGGAGGAATGTACTTCATGTGAACACAAAGAATTTATTATGGACATTCTCGATGGATTTTATTAAAGAGCTATAGGAAGAAGGTTCACACCCTCTGCTACAAGAAGTGTTATCTGTTGCACATTTAATTTTTTTTGTTTGAATTACTGTAGGAATTCTTCTTTTGTTTGAGGTTGGTGATATAGCTTTAGCTGATGTCCATTGACTAGAAGCTTGAAGTGTACTAGATCAATTATGGTCAACTGGATGGCTCCATTGGTGAAAACATGGCTTATTTCATATGGCCCCAGCCATCTTGTCTACAACTTTCCTAGTATTTCCTTGAATCTTGAATCATACAACATGCCTAGTCTCCAACTTGAAATTGTTTGCTCTTGATATGCGAGTCATGTCATTTCTTCCTTTGTTTCTGGACTAGTTCAATTCTCTCCAGTGCATATTTACACATTTCATCCAAGGGAATTGAGATGCAGTAATTGTTCCTTGTGTGTTGTAGGAAGTGTGGTTTTTAACTGCAATGTTGTGCTCAGTGTTTTTTGTTCAAATGCAACTGGTAGCATAGTTGTTTTTCCATACAATAGTTCAAATGGAGTGAATCCTGTAGTGGTCTTCCAAGTTGTTCTATACACCCAGATGGCTTCTGATAATTGGCTGCTCCAGTCCCAGTGATGCAGATGAACTGTCTTTGTTAAGATGGATTCTATTTCTTGATTTGTAACTTCAGGCTATCCATTGGCTTGAGGGTGATAAGGGTTGGACTTCCTATGTCTGATATTGTATTCTTTCATGAGCTTTTGTTATTAAATTGGAAGTGAATTGGGCACCTTGGTCAGTTACAAGCTCTCTCGGTACTCCATATCTTGTGAAAATCTCATCATACAAAAATTCTACAACTTTATGGTCTCGGGCATGTTTTATAGCTTTTACTTTGACCCATTTGGTCAAATAATCGGTGTACACAAGGACGTAAGACTTCCCATTGGATGGAGGGTGTATTAGACTAATAAATTCCATACCCCATTTTTCAAATGGAGTGAACACCACTTGTGGATTTAATGGCATTTCATCATACTTAGTCAGTCTACCCATTCTTTGACATTTGTCACACTTTCTTGTATAGCTGGCTACATCCTTGTGAAGTGTAGGCCAATAATATCCAGTTAAAATCTTTTGGGCTGTTCTTTTTGCTACAAATTTTCCCCCACATGGTTCATCATGGTAGGCATGGAGAATGTCATATGTCTCATCTTCTCTCACACATATGTGCATTACTTGATCAAGTTGAGTATAAAATAGCATGTTATCAATCCAAGAAAAATTAAAACTTTTTTCAACCAGTAGTCTTCTTTCTTTGTAAGAAAAATGTGTTGGAACTTTGTTAGCTGTGAGGTAATTAGCTATGTCAACATACCATGGACTTTGGATAGCAATATGAAACAAATGCTCATCTGGAAATGCATCATCTATCAGAGTAGTATCTTGTTCTGTATGGTGGATCCTTGACGGATAATCAGCTACTACATTTGCCTTGCCAGGCTTGTCAACTATAGTAATGTCAAATTCCTATAAAAGAAGAAGCCATCTTGCTAACCTACCTATGATATCAGGTTTGTTCATGAGATATTTTATTGTTTCACGGTCAGTATGAACAAAAATAGGATAGCCAGTTATGTAATGGAAGAATTTGTTCAAGTAATATACTACTGCTAGTAATTCTTTCTCTGTCACTGTGTAGTTTAACTCTGGTCCATGGAGGCTTTTTCTAATGTAGTAAATTGCATTTTCCAGGTTACTAGACTTTTTTCCTAGGACAACACCTATTGCGTAGTCTAAATCATCTGTGTGAATGTGAAATGGAAAAGTCCAATCAGGACCCCTAAGTATGGGTGCAGTGGTTAATAGTTTCTTAAGCTGCGGGAAGGATTCATCACATTCTTTTGTCTAGTTAAATTCAGCCTCTTTAGTAAGAAAAGTATACATAGGACTATCTATTTGACTAAAATTTTGGATAAACCTTCTATAGTAGCCAGCATTTCCTAGGAAATACCTAACATCTTTCTACTTTATAGGTATAGGAAATGTTAGAATTACCTCTATTTTCGCAGGATCTACCTGGATTCCAGCTTCAGATATAAAATATCCCAGCATTATACCTTCTTGTATCATCATGAAACATTTGTCACTATTGAGAGACAAATTGTGTTCCTAACATCTGATGAGCACTCTTTCCAAAATCTTTAGGGCTTCCTCAAAGGTGACTCCAAATGTAGTAAAGTCATCCATATATATCTCCATACAATCATGTGATATATTAGTAAAAATGCTGATTACAGCTCTCTAGAAAGTAGCTGGTGCATTGCATAGGCCAAATGGTAATAAAAAATAGGCATATGTACCCTAAAGACATATGAATGTAGTATTCTCTTGATCTTCTAGAGCAATGTTGATCTAGTTGTAACCACTGTATCCATCTAGAAAGGAGAAATATTTCTTACCAGCTAGAGTGTCTAGGACTTGATCAATAAAGGGTAAAGGAAAATGATCCTTCTTTGTGGCATTATTCAACTCTCTATAATCCACACATATTTGTCATTTCCCCCCTTTCTTAGGTAAAATGGATAATGGTGATACCCACTTTCTATCATAGATTGGATAGATGAAACCAGCATCTAGTAATTTTTGTAATTCACCTTTGACTATCTCTCTCAATGATGGATTTATCCTTCTTTGAGGCTAGTGTAGTGGTAAGCTTCCATCATTAATGTATATCCTATGGGTACAGAGCTTGGGGTTCAGTCCCAACATGTCTCCATAATTCCAAGCAAAGGCTTTCTCATGCTTACACAAGAGTTTAGTTAAATGTTCCATTTGTTGAGGTGGCAACTTGTTGTTTACATGGAGATTATGACTAGGGGAAATTTCCCCAGTAGTTGTTAGCTCTACCCTTGACATCTCAAGTACTGGGTTTGTATAAATTTCACATGGTAACAATTGGCTAATTATTTTAGGGCTTGCTAGAAAGATATAGTCTTCATAGGTACATAGCTACAAAATAATACTTTCAAAAACATCTTTTGCTGCTATACACTCATTGGTAAGAATACTCTGTATTACATCATATTCCTCTTGTATTTTTAGAAAAGACTGTCTATGCATCATCATAAGCTGAGCAAAAAAATTGACCTCTTCTTCCTCATCTCCTAGTTCTGGCCAAATGGGATCCTTCAAATCTGGCAGAGGCTGGGCAGGAGGATAGAGTGCTATTTTCTTTATTGCCTGGCCATTTGAAATTTTCATACTTCATGATCTGCAACTAATTTTTGCATCAGTGGTGGCTAACCAAGGTCTCCCCAGGATGACTACATAGCCAGCAAAGTTTAATTTTGGTGATAAGATGAGAAAATCATTAGGGTATTCCTATGAGTCTAGGGTAACTACTACATCTTCTACAAGACCATCTGGAGTGACTGTTGAACTATCAGCAAGTTGTAATATTGTTGGTGTTGTTCTTAAGCCTTCTATACTTAGTCTATGTATTGTATCTTTGGTCATCACATTAATTGCTGCCCCCAAATAAACTAAAGCATTTTTAATAGATTGTCCATTAATTATCAATTCAACTACTGGACTTCTAGAGTATGAATACTTGGGTATAACTACCTTTCCCAACATGATATCTGTAAGTTTCCCTATGACATGAACTGTTTGAGGGTCTTTCTTCTTCCTCCTAGGATTTTTAAGGCATGCATCCTTAATTTCTTTCCCACAGATAGGAACATCTTTGATAGCTTGAAACAGAGGTATTTGGATGTGCATGTTTTTTAGCTGCTCAAGAATATCAAAAGGCATTTCCTCTTGGGATATAGGTTTTTCTATTGTGAGCCTTTGTGGAAAAGGAGGTTCAACTCAGGTTTCATCATTAGTTTTTTTGGATTTTTGAGTTGATTGGGTGGTATTTTGCAATATAGCCTCTAGAAGAGGTGTTGATGTTGTAGGAGTGTCTGCAACTTTTGTGATAATAGGCTATTCGAGTGCAGACAGAGTAGTACCTGACCTCATATGTATGTCAGATATCTCTAGAGCGTAAGTAGGATACTGCTATGTATCAGTAGTATACATTGGTTGTTGTTGTTGCTTTTTATTTGGATTTGGTTGCGGCTGAGCAGGTAATTGCACTTGCTTTGGATTGGGGCTAGTGGCTGCAGGAGGAAACATTATTGTAGGAGGTGGCACTGATGGTGGGAATTATGGAAAAGAAGGATTTTGGTTAGGCCACTATGGAGGTCCCCTCCATTGATTATTTTTCTGCCAATTCCCTTGCGGTGGTTGCCATTGGTTTTTCTAGTTAGGCCACTAGTTATTTTTTTGGTTAGGCCACTGCTTATTTTGTTGGTTAGGCCACCAGTTATTCTAAGGTGGCTGAGAGTACTGAGGAATATTTTTATAGCTTTAGTTTTACCATTGACTATTGTAAGGATTTTAAAATTGTAATGGGTCCTGAGGCATACCTTGTCATGGTTCCCATGGGTGACGTTGAGCAAAAAAGAACACTTTCTTGTTATCTCCTTCTATCTTCATGTACTTAGTAGGAAAATATTGATTTTCTAGGTTCGCCACCAGCGTGCACTTGCAGTCTTTCTTTTGTTTCCGGCAATGAGGGCAATATTCAGCCAACTGCAATTCAACATCTGCATGTTTCTTCTTGGCAGTCATGGTTTTGAGATGTGTGGCAACATCATTAATGATGTCTTGCTTGAAATTTCCTAGCAAGTTAGATATCTCCAACTTAGAAACGCCTGAACTACTCCCTTTAATTACTATAGACTGATATCCTCTGCTTTTCTTCCCAATTGATCTAGAGTAGTTGACATAGATTTTCTTGAGATCATCCCAATAGGACTGGGATATGTCCCCACTAGCCACAAGGTCCAATGCTTCTAGACAATTGTCATTCACTCCTCTCAAGAAGAGTAGTTTCTGTGAATCCTCCACCAAAACATGTTGGGGATTCTTCTGCATGGTGTATTAAAAACATGAAACATAGTCCTCCAAAGTTTCATCCTCCTTCTGCGACATTTTAAAAAAGTCATCCCCCCTTGCAAAATTCTTTGTATTTCTCTAGAAATAGGGTCTGCATCTCATCCCATGTGCCTACTGCATTTGCTCCTAATCCCATGAACCACCATAAGGCTGACTCTTTCAGTGTTGCTGGAAACGGCTTGAGCTTGTGGGCATCAATGTTATAGTTAAAGCTACGATAGAGGATGTTGAACTTGAAAAAAAAGGTGTCAGAATCTTTAGTTATCAGCCCATAAAATGTTGGAAGTGCAGCTAACGGTATACTCTTGAGGTTTTCATTATTTATAAAGCTTGGCAGAGGAAATGGGAAAGTAGGGTGTGCCATTACTAGAGGTATCAGGGGTGGTACTTGTTATTAGAAAGGAATATTAGCCACAAGATTGTTATTAGCAGGTGTGGTTGGGTCAAAATTATCAAGAAAGCTAGTAAAGATTTTAGCAAAAGGCCAAAAACCACTTATATCAAAAGATCCTTCTCTAGCGGTAGATGGTACAGGAAACTTGGGACTTGCGTTAACAAAAGGAAACTCAACTTCTTCAGCTTGCTCATTCAAATTCACAGGTTCTTGTGGAAGGAATCTGCCATATTCATCTCTTATTCTTCCCCTTCGATGCGTGAAAATGAATTCTTCACACTGGTGAAGCAAATTTAGGACCACAAACCATTAAACTAACTAAAAGACTCAAAAGGTTTTCTTAGCTTGACACCATCCCCGACAGCGGCGCCAAAAATGAACCACCTCACAATAGGTGCTTAGTAATCATGCCCAAAGCCTCTCTTAGGAATAATGTATTCAATCTAAGGATCACTTCTCTCACCATCAGGTTCATTTAGTTTGTCAACCCAGGGATGTATACTTGAAATGGTACAACATAGTATGTGCACTAAGTTCCTTAAGGATCCAATCTACCTATGCTGCAGGAAAGTAAAATACATGAAAGGAATCTATACTAGGGCTGCATGAAGAGAAACACACTTAGTCCTTACTAAAATGAATGCTACAACTTGCAAAATTCTACTGAAATCTATTCTTTCAACCTAAAGCATTCACTAAAGCTATCCTTGCAGGTGCTGTAGGAACATTCACAAAGTACAATGCTGCAGGAAGAAACTGTAATCTTATATCTAGAATACTGGAAATGCAGGAAGTAAATCTATTCTACTTCTACTCTAATCCACCTACCAAGTGGGCCCCCTTGGTTGGCTTCTTCTAATCTATGAACACAGAATATGAACCAAAAGTTACTTCATTATCTTTCAAAACTGGTTAAATGAAAAATAAGACATGAAGCTGAAAATGAACTTGTTGAACAAGATACAATCAGAGCATTGTTCTCCTTTCAAAAATCTGAACTTACAAACAAATAGTCTCCTCCCTATAAATAGAGGATTGACTTCTTTATTCCAAAATAGAAAAGGAACTAACTAACTAAAACCATGCCAAAGAAAGAGAACAGGAAGCACAACAGCCCACAACATGCACAATGAAGTCAGGGCGATCAAGTCAACATGCGGGTAATATGGAGGGAATATAGCAGAGCTACATTTATGCATTTCTAAAATAGTGGCTCCTGATTTGCGGCAGCTGTGTCTTCTATTTCCATGATGGCTTATCCGCATGAAGATGGTCTTTACGTCCTCCTTCAATGTTGTCAACCACTCCCAACGACTCCTACTTCCTGGCAAGATTAGTTAATATGCAAAAGATATTCATGCAAGCAACTTATCAAATTAATCCAGATGTTAGAATACACATTCAGATTATTATATGAAATACTACAACATATATATAATATTGGCGTAATATGACATATCTATTCCACCCATGGCTTAATGGTTAGTTTCTATACTTAAAAAAATTTCAACTGACTTAAAATTTCATAACTATCATAATAATACTTAAAAATAGAGTGCAAGGACTAATATAATAAACACAGTAAAATAGGCTCATCAGACACAATCGATTTTACTTGCAGTAACAAGGAATTCTCCAAAGGAAAATGGTGTTGGGGTCTTTCATGTGGATGCAATCCATTGTTCAGAAAAGGGTCCTACTTCTCTCAGCAAGTGAATGGCTTTGTGTAAGTCATCCTCTTATTCATGTTCTTCACAGTGGGCTCACCTCACTTGTACATATTTGTATATAGTTTTGTTGTGCTTAGTTTAGCTTTCTTTATTTAAGCTTGCTGCTAGTTTAGTTGGTTTTGGTAGTCTAGGCATTTTTAGTGGTTTTTTTTCTTTCCTTTATTCTGTTTGCTATTGGTTTTTCTTTTAGTTTTGTTTTGGTAGTTGCCCTGATCCCCTCTGCCCTTATGCAAGAAACTCCCAGTTTTTCTTTCCTTAGTGACTCTATCACCCAATGGATAAGGCACTTATCTTTTCCCAGAGATTACTGGAGTTCTCTACTTTTGTTCCAAAAATAGTCCAATAGTTAGAGCCCATGTTGGTACCCATATAGACCCCGGTAATAAAAAATTTAGGTTAGGGTCTTGAACCTCTTTGAAGTAAGTTCAAAGCAGTTCCAAGTGGTTTGGTTTGCTAAAGTAGGTTTTAATAGTTTAGAGGTAAGTACATAGGTGCAGTGGTTCAAAGAGTTTCATTGAGTTTAAATATTATTTGGTTGATTTTAGAGGTGGCTACTCATTAAGGAATTTAGTTTCAGTAATCTAAGTTTCAAAGTTCAAAGTGACAACAAAGTTCAAAGCACGAAAGTTCAGGGACTCATCAGTCCAAGAGTTCAGTTTCAAGGTTCCACTCTAAGGTACAATATGACACTTCATTTCCCCAAGTGTAAACTCAGTCCCAAAGCTCTTTGGTTCAGATTCATGAACTCAAGGTCAAAGTTCAGGTTTAGACTCAAAGCCACATCCACTGTTTTAGAAGTGCAGTTCTAGAATTCGATGGTGCAGATCCAAAGGTACAAATTATCATGGGCTCATTGGTCATGTCTCCCCTCACTCTTATAATGATGAAATTTGGACATGGATTCTGGATATAAAAAAATAATATTTAAGATTGTGTTCATGGTTTCATTCCAAAATATGCTCTTGATAAGGTTGGTAGAGCTCATTTGAATGTGTGGAAATTTGGATCTAAGAGGTCATGCTATTCATAGGTGAGAATTGTTTCATTGTGGACACTCATGTTACACAAGGGCCTATTGACACTAGCAACGGGTCAAGGTTCACTTTAAGTAAGTTTTGGTGCCCTGAAGACACAATTTCACATTGTAGCCGCCCCCAATCCACAGGATCGGGTATAAATATGGAGTCGTAGACTGGACATAATGGCTTGAACTAAACAAAAGAATCAATGATTAATAATACATTGAAAGAGAAATGGGTCGTGGTGAGTGATTTTCCTCCGAAGGTCGAGCACCCGAGCACAGACTCATTGTTGATCATCTATTTTTTTGACAACAGATAATCTAAGCAGGATAGTTATGCAACTTGAAGGATCATCAGTTCATGGATGTGCTCACATTTCAGATTTCTAAATTCAGATAAAAGGAATCAATATTGAGGTGAATATCTTGATAGGGAAATTGAAAATGATGATGCCCATTTGGTCCTTCTAAGTACAAAGGAAATGGCATGCTCAATGAAATTATGTAAATTCAATGGTCTGATATTCATTTTAAAACTCAATCCAAACATCTGGAGGAGACTACGAAACCTTCAAGAAGAATTTTGAGCTTGAATATTGTTTGCATGTTAGGTGAGTATGCATTAAAAGATACTAGTCAAGCTGTTTGATTGGAGGTTTATGCACAAACATTCTAATGAGACCAATGGTGACGATTGAAGATCATCGATGCAAAGACATTATAGATTCCATGCCTCATCGGGTTTCCAATGTAAGGAAAAATGAGTATATACGGGGTGTAACCAAACTATTTGCCAGTATGCTCAAGCTTGATGGGAATATAGAAGGAACCTACTGATTGAAGCATGCAGAGTTCAAGTCCAAGACAGATCGACGGGGGAGCTTCATGGATCGGTTAGAGAAAATCATATAAGTACCATTCTTTGGCCCAAAATTGTATTCATATTTTGAAGCACAATCCTACAACAGAAGCTATATCATTCATACCCATGTCCGATGGAAATTCTTTGCGATACAAAATATATCCAGTCTTAAGAAATATACTCTTCATGTCATTTTGACTTTCTATGGATAGGTGGAAGGGATTTGAGTCCTATTGTGAGTGTTAGCGGCATCAGATACACTATCAACCTTCAATGATGAAGGTATTAAAGCCACGGGTTTAATGAATCCACATGTATTGGTTATTTCTTAGGAGACTCCATATAATCTTGGTAACAACATATGAAGGCACATGCCTAATATGCAGACCTGACACATCATGATGAGCTATAACAATTTCCATGAGATGGACACCAAATTTAGTTTTCATTAGTAGCCACCAGTTTCCCTAATGGGTTCATATATTATAAAACTAATGTGATTGGGCAGGGGAGCATTTTGTTGATGGTTTTCAAATTTAGTGTGGAAGTGGTGATTAAGTTCCTCAAAGAATACAACCATCGAAAAGAAGATAAAAGAAGACCTTACCGAGAAATGGTTATGCTAATAACTGAAATGTTACGGGAATGATAGATATTAAATATGCCAGCGGAAGATAGAAGAGGCATTCCACTTCTTGGACGAGAGTTTGTGTGCTACAGGAAGGGGCTTAGTTTGTTTTATGATTATTTCATGGAGAGAGGATATATTTATTTAGATGTCATAGTTGTAGACATTCGGAGTCTGTGAACTCCCATGTTTGGTATTGAATAAACTAAGGAAGCATTCATTAATCTGTAGGTTTATTATAATTTCCTTTGGATTACATTGTAGGTGTGTTCTGAATGTAATTAGTTTCAATACTACTGGCAATATAAGTTTGGCCGATCTTGGAAATATGTTTTCAGATTAAGTCATTTATTTAAAAGAGATGTTTTATCTTCATGTTTTCTCTTTAGTCTAAGTTCATGGATATGAGAGAATGATTTGTATGTTAGTTTCTTATGTTCATTTTCCTTTGTAGTCCATTTTCTTTCGCATCTACTCTATGTTTACAGCTAGATGTTTGTAAGCCTTTACTACTTTTCGGTTAAAATCATTCCCAAAACATATATTTATCTAAAGAAGGGAGTTGTACCTTCATATCAAAATTCAAAGAGAGTTTGCATGTAACTATTGCAAATGTCTCAGCTGTCGTATTATATTTAGTCTTATGTTTTTGGCACTTTGGAGTCATCTGGTTAAATTTGTTAAAAGATCAATCTATTAACCAACAATTGGCAAAGTGCAATGCAAGAATAATTAGATCAAATAATGAAGAATGACACGTGGGAATTTGATGAAGGGCACTACCGCTTTGATACCAATCCTCAAAGCTTACAATCCAAGAGCTTCAATTTGAGAGCTTCTTCCCCAATACAAGATCCTACAACTTGAGAACTTTTTTCTCCAATAGGAGATTCTACAACTTTTAGAGCTTGCTTATGAATGCTCCTATGCCTTCTTTATATAGGCATTTACCACCCAAGAGATTACAACACAACAAATGTGGGATAAAAGGTAAATGCAACTACCTTGATACAAATATTAAATACCCACCCAATTAATATTAAGCACCACCATGTGGACCAATTACAAAATTACATTGCATTTGTGGGCCAATAAGAAAATA
>MU223547.1:3180365-3219719 GCA_018584345.1 Thuja plicata | reverse complement strand
TCAACTATTGTAATCTTCATTAATAAATCATCTTCTTCAATTGTAGGTTCATGAATCTTTGCATCTTCTTTCTCTACCTCTTCTTTTGTATTGCATGCATGATACTCCAATGTATATTCTTTCTTTCCTTCATCCAAAGAATTGACATCAACTCTTTGAATCGCTCTTCTCTTTTTCAGCTCTGCTTTTAATTCGGCCACTTGCTTCTTCAAATCCAGTATTGCAACTCTTGTCTCTTCCTGATATCTCTCTCTAATTTTCTCAAGTCTAGAAATTCTAAGAATCCATCCAATCACAAAAGTCATCTTACCTCACCCAACCCAAGGTCCTGGTGCAAACTGCCTCACAGTCGGCGATCTGTTTACACACTTAGGAACTCCTACTCTGATACCATTGAAGAAGGGTACTACCACTCTGATACCACTGATGAAGGGCACTACCGCTCTGATACCAATCCTCAAAGCTTACAATCCAAGAGCTTCAACTTGAGAGCTTCTTCCCCAATACAAGATCCTACAACTTGAGAACTTTTTTCTCCAATAGGAGATTCTACAACTTTGAGAGCTTTTCTTCAATAGGAGATTCTACAACTTTTAGAGCTTGCTTATGAATGCTCCTATGCCTTCTTTATATAGGCATTTACCACCCAAGCAATTACAACACAACCAATGTGGGATAAAAGGTAAATGCAACTACCTTGATACAAATATTAAATACCCACCCAATTAATATTAAGCACCACCATGTGTGCCAATTACAAAATTACATTGTATTTGTGGGCCAATAAGAAAATAGAAAGGTGTAACTACCTAGCTACAAATATTAAATGCAAGAACTTTCTATAAATTTCTAAAATGCCACCTACACACCTCGATAAATGAAATGATTTCTTTTTTTTCTTTTTTTTTTCTTTTATTCCACCTATGTACCTTGAAAAATGAAATAACTTTTTTTTTTCTTACTTTTTTTTTTTTCTCTTTTTTTTTTCCTCTTTTTTTTTTTATTTTTTTATTTTTTTTGTTATCATGCCCCCTTTTTATTGTTTCAGAATTGGTCCCTAGACCTTATGAAAAGAACGTGATTGGAACTAAGTGGATACTCAGAAATAAAATGAATGAAGATGGTATAGTGATAAGAAATAAAGCAATATTGGTATGTAAAGGATATGCGCAAAGAGAAGGAATTGACTATTCTGATACATTTGCCCCTATGAGCAGACTTGAAGCTATAAAGTTATATTTAGCCTATGAAACATTCAATAACTTCAAATTATATTAGATGGATGTCAAGTCATCTTTCCTGAATGGTGACTTGAAGGAAGAAGTCTACATAGAGCATCCTGAAGGATTCAAACTTTCAGACAAACCAGACATGGTATGCTAACTAAAGAAAGCCCTCTATAGACTTAAACATGCCCCAAGAGCATGGTATGAGAGACTTGATGGCTACTTAACAAATATTAGATTCAAAAAGGGAGCAGAAGGTTGCAACCTATTCATCAAAGAGACACCTGAAGGTTTACTACTTGTTGCTATCTTTGTTGATGAGATTATTTTTGGAGGTAATGACAAGCTTAGTATAAAATTTGCAAAAGAGATGCAGAGTGAATTTGAAATGAGCATGATTGGACCTATAAAATACTTTTTTTGATTAAATGTAAAGTAGACAGACAGAGGTATATTCATAAATTAGTCTAAATATGTAAAAGAGATATTAAAGACATTCAAGATGGAAGATTGCAAGCTAGTAATCACTCCTATGATAACAGGAAGCAATCTTTCTAAAAATGATGACTCCACAGAAGTTGACAAAACACTTTATAAGTCCATGATTGGAAAACTCATATATCTCACTCAATCTAGACCATATATATCTAATGCAGTTGGCATTATTGGGAGATTTGCAGCTGAACCTAAATAGAATCATCTAATGGTAATAAAAAGAATATTTAGATATTTAAAGGGAACTATATACTATGGTTTATGGTATCCTAACTCAGAAAATGTAGAACTTCATGTGTACACAGATGTAGATTGGGCAGGTTGCGTTGATGATAGAAAGAGTACCTCAGGAGGAGAAGTATTTCTTGGAAGTAGGTTGGTTACTTGGACAAGTAAGAAGCAAAACTGTATTTCTCAGTCAACAACAGAAGTTGAGTATGAAGTAGCCACATTAAATTGTTCAACAATGGTTTGGATCAAATAGATCATTAAAGAATTTGGAATTTAGATTGATTATCTCATTGTCATCCATTGTGACAACACTAGCACTATTAATATGTCAAAGAACCATGTGATGTATGCAAAGACAAAACACATAGAAATAAAATATCACTTTCCAAGAGAAAAAGTTGTTGAAGGAGAAGTGAAGTTGGATTAAGTGAGCACCAAAGATCAGTTGCCATACATATTCATCAAACCTCTATCAAAAGATACTTTTGAGTATCTTAGGAAGAAGCTAGGAGTGATTCCCTTTCCTGAGTCTGATTAGAACTCACAGTAAATGCATCAGTCCTTTGTGACTGATGAGTAGTTGACTACTCTACTTCTGGAGTAGTACCTATGCTTATTTGTATTTTTCATCCTTTGTCATTGATGTCAAAGGGGGAGTATATACTCTGGGGGAATATATAGTCATGAAAATAAAAAAACACAGTCAAAGGAGCTGCAACAGTGAAGAGGAACCTTTGATTAGGATATTGAGAAGATTATAAAAAGAAAGAAGATGCTTTTGAATTGATGGTGTTTTTAATCATATGTTTCCATCAATGTCAAAGGGGGAGATTGTTAGAGATTTGTCTTTGTGCAAATAGTTGACTGTATGTTTTTCATTGATGACAACATATAGTATATAGCAGTGAACTGTATTCACTTTTTAGTATGGATATATAGAATCCTTGCGCGGTTGTTTTTATGTTTCAGACATAGTTACTATACCATGTACATACACGCAGATTCAGATGTTCAATAAATAGTTGAGTTATGTTACTTTGTTTACCATCCACAGTTTTAGAAGATTATTTTCAGAAAGCCAACAATAATTTTATTGCTTCTTCAGTTGTGTATATCTATGGGATATGCGTGTTCAAATTCATGTTTAGTTATGATTCTAAGTTAATTAACCAAAGGTGCTAATCATGTCTCATCCGAAGCATGATGTTTGGGTAATTTTGGTGGAGCCGACTATGTGAAGCGATGCATCTATTCATTTTGAGTTGCACGGTTCTAATTATGTTCTGTGCTTGGTTTGGCTAACAAGAGAAGCATTGAAGGGATTCCCACATCTGACAAAGATCGTATCTTTTTGAGAAGATACTTATAGTAGTTCATTTGAAGATCACCAAGTTTGAATGATAAGAAAGGAGACAGAAAAAGGACAAAACATAATGGTGATTGTTTTGGGATAGTAAATCCATTTCATTCATCAGTTAAAGATCTATGTGAAGAAGTAGAGAGTGTATACAATTCATTGGAACTGATCAAGACAGCAGGTCTACTCAAATAGTTCATTATTAGATATAGTGTATATCTATTTTACTGAAGGTTGATGCCTTCATCACATTAGAAGTGAGCTTTTAGACAGTGAGTCCTCACCCCTAACAGGTTTATTTGTAAAAGACTCCTAATAGGGTCTGACCCTTAACTAGGTCATTGTACTTATTACATTATAAAGATAAAATCTTAACAGGGTTGTAAGATCTTCTAACAGAGATTATTATACTCAAGTACAGTTCTTTGTGGGTGCTAATTCCCACTGGGGTTTTTACCTAGTTTGGTTTCCCCGTAACCAAAATTGTGTTGTTATATTTTGTGTTATCTTAAATGTGTATGTGCTTAATGATATTCTGTAATTAATTGGAGAAAATAATTAAACTTGCTGATAACTGATTCACCCTCCCCTCTCATTTATCCCTTGGGACTATTCCAACACAAAATAAGTATGATCTAAAAGATTTTATAGCTTTTACTAGGGCATATGCTTGCTTCTCCATCATTTCATAATTTAGCTCTGTAGGTTGAAGGGATTTCCTAAAAAAGGCTATTGGATGTTCAAACCCCTCTTCATCCTTTTGTAATAGAACAACAGCTATATTGTGAAAACATGCAAATGAAAATAAAGAAAAGGGCTTACCATAATTTGGAGATTTCAAAATAGGTGCCTTTTGTATTGCTTTCTTTATTCTCTCAAATGCTACTTGAGCTTCCTCATTCCACTGAAATTTTACATCTTTCTTTAGCAACTTGATAATTGGTTTGAAAATTTTTGCAAAATTAGCTATGAATCTTCTAACAAAATTTATCTTTCCTAAGAAAGATTGTACTCCTTTTAAATTTTTTGGAGTAGTGACCTTTTGGATAGCCTCTATTCTCTCAGGGTCTATCCTAACTCCATCTTTGGATACTATATGTCCCAACAACTTTCCTTCTATGACTACAAAATGAATTTTTCTAGGGTTTAGTAAAACACTATATTCTAAAGCCTTGTTAAAAAATTTCCCTAGATGCTCACAGTGATCCCCTACTTTTTTAGAATATGCAGTCAAATCATCTTGATAAATAACCATGAATAGATCAATAAATTCCTTAAATTCCACATCCATGGCTCTCTAGAAAGTTGCTCCTGCATTTATTAATCCAAAGGGAATTCTGACATAGACATAGGTTCCCCATGAAGTAGTAAAAGCAGTCTTGAATTGCTCTGACTCTTTTAAAAGTACCTGGTTGTATCTTGAGAATCCATCCATCATTGATAGTAACTCACAACCAGTTACCTTATGCAATATTGCTTCCATTTTTGGTAGAGAATAGTTATCCTTTAGGGAAGCAATACTCAAGTTTCTAAAATCTACACACTCTTATATCACCATTCTTCTTTCTTACTGGTACTAGGTTTGAGACCCAAGTTGAAAGTCTAATAGGATGAATAATTCTAGCATCCTTTAATTTCATCAACTCCTGCTACATCTTAGGATCCAACAAAGGATTAATAGTTCTGTGCTTTTGTCTAAATGGTTTCATATCTATTTTGAGTGGGATTTCATGTTGGAAAAGATCCTCTCTATAAGCTTTAAGATCTTCATATGACCATGCAAAAACATGCTTATGTTTTCTCAATAATTTATCAAGTTGGTTCTAACATGAGAGTCCAATCCTTTTCCAATATAAACTATTTGAGGAGTGGTCAGTGATCCCAAATTTATCTCCTCTAGATCCTCAATTTTGGCATTGCTTACCCTTACTATATGTTCATTATGAACAGTAAACAATGCCTTAAGTTCTACCAATTCCTTAGAAATATGGTTAGAACTGAGTTGGACAACCTCATCCCCCAGTATACAATCCTTACCATCAATGACCTCAAGCAAATTATTGCAATGACATTTTCTAGGGTTTAGTGAAACACCATATTCTAAAGCCTCATTAAAAAATTTCTCTAGATGCTCATAGTGATCCCTTGCTATTTGAGAATATGTAGTCAAATCATCTTGATAAATAACCATGAATAGATCAATAAATTCCTTAAATGTCACATCCATGGCTCTCTAGAAATTTTCTCCTACATTTATTAATCCAAAGGGAATTTTGACATAGACATAGGTTCCCCGTGGAGTAGTAAAAGTAGTCTTGAATTGCTCTGACTATTTTAAAATTACATGGTTGTAGCCTAAGAATCCATCCATCATTGATAGAAACTCACAACCAGTTACCTTATGCAACATTGCTTCCATGTTTGGTAGAGAATAGTTATCCTTTAGGGAAGCAATACTCAAGTTTCTAAAATCTACACACAGTCTTATATCACCATTCTTATTTCTTAGTGGTACTAGGTTTGAGACCCAAGTTGAATGTTTGATAGGCTGAATAATTCCAGCATCTTTAAATTTCATCAACTCCTACTGCATCTTAGGAGCCAACAGAGGATTAATAGGTCTCTACTTTTTTCTGAATGGTTTCATATCTATTTTGAGTGGGATTTCATGTTGGAAAAGATCCTCTCTATAAGCTTTAAGATCTTCATATGACCATGCAAAAATATGCTTATGTTTTCTCAGTAATTTTATCAAGTTGGTTCTAACATGATATTCCAATCCTTTTCCAATATAAACTATTTGAGGAGTGGTCTATGATCCCAAATTTATCTCCTCTAGATCCTCAATTTTGGCATTGCTTACCCTTACTATATGTTGATTATGATCAGTAAACAATGCCTCAAGTTCTACCAATCCCTTAGGAATCTGTTTAGAACTGAGTTGGACAACCTCATCCCCAGATATAAAATCCTTACCATCAATGACCTCAAGCAAATTATTTCAATCTATACACTGGTCTTCATAATGATCAAGGCACTAAAGAAATCTAAGGATATCTTAGTCATCCTCAAACACTTTCCAGTTGTAAATGTTGTCTGGGACAACTGGTCTTCTTTTAACTTCAACAATTGATACCCTGTTTAAGGTCATATCATTAGTTTTCAAAGCCACATTGGCCAAGAAATCTGCAATAATGTTTCTAGACCTTTCTATCCAATTTATATTAAAGGCGTCAAAGAATTCTATTTGGTCCCAAATAGCATGTCTATACATTTTTAATTTGTCATTCTTTACAACATATTTGGACCTTGCTTGGGATACTACTAAATCTGAGTCACCATACGCTTTTAAACATTTTATACTATGTTTAGTAGCAATTTCTAGCCCTAGAAGCAAAGCTTCATATTCTATTGTATTATTTGTACACTGAAAAGATAGCAGAAAAGAATATTTGAATGTGGTACCTGATGGAGATATAAGTAGAACTCTAGATTCTGATCCTTCCTTTGAATAGGCTCCATCAAAATACATTTTCCAAAAACCATCACTCTATGTAGACAACTCTTTCACCAAAGGATCAACATTTTCACATTGTTGATTACTCCTTTTGATTCTGAAATTTTCCATGTCAATGTCAACACAATAATTAATATTTGTATCCTCATGTAATTCTATCATATGAGGTGTTCTTCCCTCTCTAGATACCTTTACATTATTTCTAGATATATTGAAAGTGGCATAGGATAGGTCACACTGAATACTGCCTCCCATTGAAGCACTCCATTTTCTGGACAACAACATGCCATAATGTGGTGGTATGTCAACCACTAGTACACTCATAGTCAATATTGTATCTGGGCACATGGCTAATTTGTAGGGTAGGGCTTCAATAGTTCCAACAATAGGGATTTCTCTTGAGTCCATTTCCTAACACCTCCCATGAGGAGTATCAACTTTTAAACCCATGGATCTCATAATTTCAGCAGGCATTACTCTATTAGATGCTCCTAAGTCAATCATACAATTTTTTATCATCTTTCCATTTATTACCAATGTCAAGAAAAAGGGGTCAACAACCCCTACAAAAGTATTAGTGTTTAAGTAAATCTGAGGGATCTCAGAAATCATCCCCTCTGGCTCCTTTTCCTTACTATTGAATTTCTTTTCAATATGTTTTGTTTTCTGAGGTTTTACTGTTGATACATTATTCAACATTGAAATAACTTTCTCTTTGTGTTCTTTTATTCTCATCATCTCTAGAAATGGGACCTTCACAGTCATCTGAGATAAACATTATCCCATATCCACTAGAGTATACTTTATATTAGAGATTTTAGGATTTTCTACAATGATATTATTCTCTTCTACCTAAATATTCACAGCGAGTTCTTCCCTCCGATATTTCTTATTTTCCACTTTAGGGGAAGAAGAACTTGCTTCTGACTCTTTAGCCTTTTCTACATGTACATCTTTTTATTCATTGTCTTTGTTTACTATCTTGACCTTAGGTCTATTTGCATTTCCCTAGGTCCATCTTTTTTAGGTACATATTTGGCATCTATTTTGTTTTCTTTTATGAAAATTCCTGATGGCTGACTACCAACATTACCCACCACTTTGTTTCTTAGGTGATAATTGTTTCTAGCTTTGTTTACCAAATCATCAGTGATCCTGGCTTTTTCTTCATTAGAGGATTTTCTCACTACTGAGGGTTCCTGACTGTCTTGGGCATAATACCTTATGTGGTCAACCCTTTCTTCTTCTTCACTATCTGACAAGATTTTTTGTTGATGAACTTCTATTCTTCCTCGCGAGCCATATATGTCATGATTTTAAATTTCCTCATCAGAATCCATATCATGACATGAATATGCATTATTTATACTATAATCACATGAATTATTTTTATCTTTTTCTTTCTCTTCATTTGCTTTTAAATCTAAGGAAACAATGCAAAAATCAGGATTGTGTGGTGCCTCACAAGCTTCACACCAAAATTCATCATTACACATGTGAATAGTGTTTTTATGTAGGGGATCAGGAGTCATATTCTTAGGTTTGTCTTTCCTTAATAGAGAAATAGGATTACCATCTTTTAATTGGGTACCATAGGGATAGTTTTGCATCCTATTTTGTGGGTTGTAATTATTATTATAGGTTGACTTATTATTCTGTGAAGCCTTGTACTCTCTGTATTCAGGTTCCTTTTGATTACTCCTATTAAAGCGTGGATCTTTTGTTTTACCCAATTTTCCCGATATCCTCCTATTTATCTCTATATTCATAGTTGTTTTACAGGCTTCTGTTAAAGTTCTTGGATTCTTGTCTCTAAGTGCATAGCCAATTTTTGAATCAAAAGCGTTGAGATAGGTAGCAAGACATACCTTTTGATCCAACTTCATTTTTTTAAACAGCTTATGCATAGCTCATTAGAATATTGTATTGAACTTTTTTGCTTCTTCATTTGAGTTCTTCCTTATATTGTTAAATTCATTGAGAAAAAAACCTTCATTAGTCTTATCGCCATATTGATCTTTGAATAAATCAATAAGTTAATCCATTGTTCCTACAGAACCATGAGATGGACTACTAAACCATTCCCTAACATCTTCCACTAGAGATTGTAAAAATAATTTCATAAGAACATCTTCATGATTTATATTTAAATCATCTATAACATCAAAGAATTTTCTTAAATGTTCTTCACAAGTTAAAACATTATTTCCTAAAAATTTTGGAAGTTTTTCTCCCATATCTTCTGGTATTGCATTGGGGTAACCTAGAATTCCAAAGAAAGAAAATTGCTTGTACCTTTCTGTAGGAAGAGGTCTCCTTTGAAATTTTTCATTATCTTTAGGAGAAAAGAATTTTCTATGGTCCTTGAAAGAAGAAGCCTTTTTCTTTGATGTTGTAGCATTTTCTATATCAGCAAAGGAGATTGTAGTTGACTGCAAGAAATCAATTTTTATTTTCATCTCAATAGTAGAAGCTTCTACTTCAACTTTCTCCAACATCTTATCCATAGTTTCTCTTTACTTTTTAATCTTCTCAAGGTCAATGTCTAATTTAGACATTTTCCCAGTCAGGTTCTTTTGAGTTTTTGGCTCCTCAACTTCTGTTTCTATAATTTTAGTTTTTCCTTTATCTTTGAAGTCTTGAGGATCTAAATTTTTGTGGGTGCTGGGAGTCTCCCAATCTCTACAAGACCTCTCAATATTCTTTGTAGCTTGATGTCTTAGGGATCTTCTCCTATACTTTTCAACATCTTTGTTCTCATTTTTTTTCTTTTTATGTTCTTTTTCCCTTTTCATTTGTTGAATAAGGGCTAATTGTTTCATAAGGATTCTTTCTTCCTCTACAAGCTCATCAGAAGGAACTTCCAAGTCTGAGCTAATTGTATATGTTCCTTCTCTCTCACTACAAGTGGTAGTGAATGCATAGGTGTGTAGTCCAAGGCTTGGGGCTTCTACATACTCTGAGGCACTCTCCTCATGACTAGACTGATTAGTATTCTTCCTTCTAGTGCTATTCTCTTCACTTCTTGGAGAAGAATCATTGATGCTTTCTTGGTTTTTCTTTTGTCTCCAAGACATCTTAGATTTTGAAGTAGTTGGGATCCCACTATCCAACTCAACTTCAGGTTTGTTTCTCATTTTTGACCTAGTATTCATATTTGAAAATATATACTTAACTTTTCCACTGATCATAGAGATTTCACTTTTAGAGTCACCACCCAACACTAGTTTGGGAGAAATACAGTAGAACTTTAACTATGAATACTATAAAAATGACTTAAGAAAATTCAACTGTAAATTTTTTTTGTCTTTTGAAACTATTGATTCTAAATATTTTAATCAAGACTTTATAATCTCTATCCCCAGCAAAGTCGCCATTTTGTTAGGGATTTTTCTTGCTAAACCTCAATATGCTTGAATGCTTGTTTTAACTCTATGACTCCCAATATTGAAAAAATTGATTCAAGCAAGAGAAATGCCTAATTGATGAGGGTATTAGATAACATCTGGGCAAAATATTACCTCCTCCTTCTTTTTTGAGATCCACTGACTCAGGCACGTATTACCTATGAATGATTACTGATTGACAGTATCTTTAAAGTGGATTATATCTTCTTACTAGCTTGCTAAAATGCCTTTTAATGGATCAATAAGTAGATGAATATGCAAATGACTATAAATACCCTAATATAGAGCTTAATGATCCAAACTAGTAGTTTGACAACAACAAAAAGTAATTCAATAAGGATTCGCATCCTTCTTCCTTTTTCAGTGCTTATGAACTTCAGGAGGGATAACCTATTTTGATTCTCTCTAAAAGGAATCAGAAGACTAGAATTGTATACTCTGTGAGTACAATTGCTTGTGAATGTATGTTCTTTTATAAGTGTAATGTAATTAAATGATTGTTCTTTAAATGCTGGAAGTTTGAACAATTACATACAAAACTATAAACTAGTGTGTGATCCTATGGGCTACAGAGTCAATTTATGGTATAAATCCACAGTAAGGTGATCAATAAAATACTTGAAATAAAGATAAAATGCCTTACATATTATCCTATATTTTTATAACTGTCATCTATTATATGCTGAATGTAGACCTCTGAATTCAACACAAACACAACATAGTCTTTACACAATCGTTCAATTCACAAAGACAAACATGAATTGTTTGTTCTGAAAATTTGATTGAGGTGACCTGTTGCCTCCTAATTAGTTGTGGATGTTAAGTTTACCCTCAGAATGAGATCCAACAACCTGACCATTGCTAACATGGAAGATTTCTAGAATGCAAGAAGAGAAGAATTGCCATTACATCTACAAAATTGCAACTAGCCTATGAGAAAAATGAACTCTTATTCTATGAATTGAGAAGCAATTTAAGCTATGAAAGAGAATTACACTAATCTAGGAATGAATTGCAACT
This sequence comes from Thuja plicata, assembly GCA_018584345.1. Classification (NCBI taxonomy): domain Eukaryota; kingdom Viridiplantae; phylum Streptophyta; class Pinopsida; order Cupressales; family Cupressaceae; genus Thuja; species Thuja plicata. The sequence goes on along the minus strand of MU223547.1, from coordinate 3,208,466 downwards.
ACTCTATGGAAGTAAAATGCAGTTAATCTAAGAATGAAAGTACTTGTAATCTAGAAAAGAATTTCTTTGATCTATGAATGGAATTGCCTTTAAGCTAGAATTGATCTTGAAATTAATCTAGGAAGCTTGAAAGCACCAAATTGAGATGTTAGAGATATAGATAAATCATAAATGAAAGCTAAACATCTTCAATTCTAATTGAGATTTAGACTAATTATGCAAATTGAGCTTAAAACATGAAAGAAATCAAATGCAAATTGACTATAACATTGATGCTCTCCAAAATCATCCTCTCTAATGAAGAAAAGAAGTCCAATTTATAGAAAACCATGGAAAGAGAGTGAAGAGTTTCTTGAAAAGAAATAATTGTCTCTTCATTCTCTTTTGAGACAAATATGCAAAGATTATTTAAATAAAAGGGTGAATTATTGCCACATAAGTGTCCTTTCACATGGAATTATGGAATTCCTTTTTAAGGATAATTCACCCAATAATTAAATAAACTTTCAATTCCTTTTATATGTATTAGCTAAAGGGGGTGGAATTGATTTAATTAAAAGCACTTAAGACTTTAGGATTAAATCAATTAATCATAGGGGTTTTTAGCTAATAATCATTGAGAATTTAGGAATTAAATGTAATGTCAGATTTATGCAAATTTGGGTTTTCTGCATTTGAAACTCAGTCAATTAAAGTTAATTAGGGGAAGAATTTGCCTAATACAATAGGACTTCGAAGATGAGAAAATTGAAGGAATGCACCAAAATAGATTAGGATTATTAGGTGCCAATTTTGGGGTGTTACATCATCAAATCCTTACACTAATGTTAAGTTCTCTGGGGTCAATTGAAATAATTAATCCTTCCTTGAAGGAGTTTACAAATGACTGCACAACCACCTTGTGATCACTATGTCTAAGTGCCTTACAAATAAACATACAAGAACTGTAACATAAATGAAAAGAGACAATCATGATACAAAAAAAGAGATTGAAATATATTGTATTAATGTCTTAAAGCTTCAAATACATTCAGATAGACAATTAGTACAAAGGCTCAGACAAATTTTAGTAGTCTGCCTTGCAATTCTATTCCATTATCATCCTAGCACTTAAAAATGTTACAATGAGTTCTATATATAGGCCTAAACCATCTTGGAATCCTTAAGATAAGGATGCAACAAGCTTGGGATGGTTTAAAAGACATAACCCTTAAAGATAGAAGAGAAAAAAGACAAGAAAACACCAAGCGGTGGATAGAAAAAAATGAAGAATGAAATTGGAATTACTTTTTGTCTTCTTGTGGATGTTGGCACCTTTGTCTATATATGTTTAGGATAGCTTATGATATTTATAACAAGATCTAGTGACCGCCAATACAGGCTAACTTACACTAGTCTTCAAGTTAGGTAACCTTCCTGTGCTCAAAGAGCAGGTGCCAGATGTCTTCTACTCTATATCCAAGATGTCCAAGTCTATGTCAGAAGCTTTCTTCTTTCTTGGTTTTTTCAATACATCCCATGTTGTGAATTCTGCATCAGTAGGCCAATTAAATCTTTGAATGCTTTCAAGTTTTGCCTTTAATCTATCCCACCTAGCATCAGTGATACTCTTGACATCTGTAAAAAATTTATTGAAATCTATTTCAGCCTTAAAGGCTTCATCCAAAATATTATTGTATCTCTCCATATCTAGCTCACCTTTATCAGAAATATATACCTCTTTATTAGGCATTATATTGTCAAACTCTGAGATCCATGCCCCTAATGGCTTGATTTGATTGTCCTCTGACCTCATTGATGGCACAAATTTTGTAATCAGGTCTGAACATTTGCATTCTATCCTCAATTTGATTTTATTTTCCTTTAAATAATGATAAGGTAAATCTTATCTACTCTATTTCCTCTGTTGCTTGGACTACTATCTCTGGCAAATCTGGTCTTAGGGGTTGCAAAGATGCTAACCTTTCAAATAAACGTGTTCTAACTTACCATGTTGTATAGTATTGGTTCAAAATTGTAACCAAATTGTTTACCTCAGCTAGCAAGCTTGGAAACTTACCATAGGCATCATATACAACATCAACTTTATCTTTTATTACATTTATTCTATGTTGCAAAACTTGCATCAATGCTTCCAAAATAACACTATTATGCTCCCTAATTGCTTGCTCTGTTTCCACTGCAGCATACTTTGTTTTCTCTATTTGGATCTTAGCATCTATTGCCTCTTTAGGCTCGGGTGAAGCAACCTCAGGCATATCCATTATTTTTTGTGTCAATTCATTTATCAATTTCTCTTGTGTATTGATCTTGATAAGACACAACTCTTTGTCCTTAATAACGACACTTGTTTCACCAGCTAATTTGTTGAATCTCTCAGACAATTGAGCAGTCTAAGCCTCATTTAATTGTGCAAAATTTGTGAGAACTTGATAGATCTCTAAGTTGCCTATGTTTTGGACAGACTAAATGATCTTTTCCCCTTCCATGTTTTCCTGTATATCTAGCACAGATGGTTTTTGATCTTTTGGAGCTAAGCGTCACATCGCTAATGCTTGGGATTTTGGATTGTATCCAAATCCTTTAATAATTTCACCAACTTGTACTTCTAATGACAATTTAACATCAGGCTACTTCCTTATTTGGTCTATTATGAACACCGAGGACAAATCCCATCCTTCTACCAATAATATGCCACTGGATTTTACCAGTTATCTAGCCCCTTCAGGAGTTAGTTGTTATAATTCTGGATCATATTGTTGTAATTCCTGCAAAGCCTCCTTTTTTACTAGGTCACCTCCTACCAATTATAGCTCTGTACCAAATTATTGTTGTTTGTTCCAAATAAGGAAGTCTTTGAATACCTCAGTTTTAATGAAATTGTCATCACTTAAACATTGTTATTGATGTAGCACTCTTTCATCTGTGCAAGTTAGAAGAGGCAATTCAATCTCCTCTTCATTATCCTTTTGTAGCTTTTTACCTTGCCTTGTTTTCTTTCTAAGCTCATGATCATTAGGCCTATCCCCTATGATAAGGGCAGAAATTCTGTCATTTTTCTTCTCTTTCTTCTTCCCATGAGATGGTTCCCCTATTTCAACCTTTTTCCTTTTTGGTGGGGGCTCATTTGTAACCTCTTCCTCAGGGACCTGTGTTAGGTCAATTATATTTTCTCCTTGTTCTCCCTCTACCTCTTCTATTGGATGTCCTTCAATAAATGGCTGATCCATTGGAGGGGGGCTAGGTACTGAGTACCCTCCTTCACTGTCCTCTTCATACTCTGATGAGGAGTGCTCTTCCTATCTTTTATCTTTTGCCACAAGTAAATCTTCCAATTGTTCACATACCAGATTGTGGGATTCAATGATGGCATCAAGCCTTTTAAAATAAGGTAATTCTGGAAAGAAATCTCAAATAGAGAACCCCTTCCTCTTTACTTGTCTCTCTAATCCTTTAATTCATTGAATTTACTTTCTCTTTGATTGATCTCCTCATCATCCATTATGTTTCTAATGAGTTCCTCCTCCTCGCATTTCTCATGCTCTTTGTTATAGGGAATTGTAGGAGTCAAGAGCTTCTTAGCACTCAATATAAACCCCTCTGTGTCTACAAATATACATAGGGAAACATTCATTCTGTAGTGGCTTATCCACTCATTCACTGGATCCACTACCCCCTTGCCAATTGTAAAGTTAAATATCTTGAATTATCTTTGGGTAAATGTACCCTTTCTATGAGGAGATAAGTGTTCCCTGTCTATCAAAATCAGTTTCCTGATACATTCTATTGCTTCAATTCTAGGTGGCACATAGAATGGGACAATGTGGGGTGGGTGAGTGCAACCATACACCCTTATAAAAGTATAATTCTTCTCATAGAAGAAGTCTCCCCAATTATGATCTCCTATCCATTTGTCTACACATTGGCATGGCCTCAATAGCTGTAGTACCTTCACTGGAAGTCTGGTCTTGTTCACACCTAAACACTTAAGTATTGGATAAACTATCCAATTCTCAAAGGCACAGAACTCCTTCTCCCTAGAATTATAATTCCACACTCTTAGCCAAAACTGAATAGGATTGTCTTGGCTCTGATGAAACCTTTGGAGCCTCAAACATTGATAGTTCATAACAAGAAAGTTGTAGTATAAGATCAAATGTATTAAAATTGAGTAATACATGAATCTAGGATTACCCTTCTTGCTCAGGATATCAATGAATCCCTGATACATTTGATCGATTATATACTGAATATAATCATAATTGGAAATGGTATGAAGGCTCTGCATATCTAGGATCATCATTAGGATGTCTGAGGTGATTTTCTCTAGTCCTTCATCCTTTCCCAATACTCTCCATAATGAATAGGAGATATACTTCATATAGAAGTTGAGATCTTTGTAGTAATATGGGGTAGTCCCTAGGATGGGTGCTATGTAGTTCTTCATTTTCCTTGGCACATGATGTTCCTTGATTAATTTGGCTGCAATGCCAAACTCTCTCGTATACCTATTCTCTAAAGTCTTCAAGTTTATCTCAGTGGTCATGGGATAATGCACATTGAAATATTTCATAAATGAGTTCCTGTTTAGGGTTACTAAGGGCTTTCCATCGGCCTTTTTGATTGTCTTAGTGAGGATATCATACCTACTAGCCAATTCTAAAATAAAATCAACATCTAAAAAGATGTCAGGAACTATTAACCTGGCTAGTCCACAAGTCCATGGGTTTGAAATTGGCTTAGGTTCATCACTATTATTAAAAAATTAATTGAATAATTAATAGCCAAAAGAACCTAGGGTTTTGGCATCTCTAATATATGATAAATCATCTATAAGAGTGTCGGCATTTACCTTTCTATTTTGGCTTGAACCTGGCAGCAATGTGAGGAATTCATCTGAATAATTTCTCTTTCCTTTTGTATCATCTTCGACATCACCACTTCACCCACTAGTTGAAGCTACGCCCAATGCTCGAATCATTTTTCTTTCTATTATGCTCACACCTTTTTTCTTACCGATATTGAAATAAATATCCTATTAACCCTCACCACCAGCTATGAATCACTCAATTCCTTTTGAAACCACTGACTATCACTTAAATCACTTATGATTCTGGACTAAAATCTTGCCTGTTTCACTCTTCAAATTCTGGTGCCTCTATTTTTTGCATACACTGATTACTTAGTACAATTTTCTTTGAAAATAATAAAGCTCTTAGTGAAATGAAATAATTAACAGCAACCTCTATTTATCTCACAATCATCAATGCATAAATCATTCATTTGTAAATTCAGTCACTTCTGGCTTCAATTCCTCATGCTATTAAATTAATTTTCTTTCTAGCCATAGCCTCTTAAAGTAATAGGAAATCGAATTTGAATGATTGTTTGTTCTTATAAACCCTTATTATATTTGACAAAATATCAAAATCAAATCTGATTGGCTGTCATGAATATGACTCAACTAATTTTTCCACTGTGGCATTTACCTCTTATTTCCCATTGGCTGGCAACTGTATCTCTTGGCGCTGAACAAAAGTCATTATCTTAACTCTGGTTCTCTTCTAGTGACCTTGCGATTGTGTTTTCTCTCTATTGCTAAGAATTTCCTTTAACTATGGTTTCTTCATGAGACACAACGACTGAAGCCTTACTAACTCTTTTAAAACCCTTGGTTTCTATTCGGAGACTTAGTGACCATGCCTTTATAACTACTCCATATCTTTGAATACGTGTCTCAATATAACCTTTGTCTCTTAATCTCTGAATAACCTTTGACTTTTCAACCTTCATGAGTGACTACGCGACAACATAAATATTAATACTCAGCCTTAACTTTAGTTCAACTCAGGAGACTTTGCGATTGTACAAACTTAGTGTCGCTAGATATTTTTCAAACTGCAGGGTTAATCCGGAGACTTCCCAACCACCGTAAGATTAGACTTTAGATCAATGGTTGTCACTATGTCTCATGTCTTTTGTCTTAACTCACATTTTATTCAAAGACAAAGTGACTACAATGAAACTTTAACCCTTAACTCAATACATAACCTAGATTACTTTTGGAGACAACCCGACTGAGCAAACTTGAAGTCACCATAAAAATTGCTAACTCTGATTTCATCTAGAGATCTCCCGACCACCATTGGATTATCTTAAAATTGGATGGTTGTCGCCAAGTCTCATAAGAACTGGAAGCATATTATTTTCTTAAGGAGACAACCCGACTAAGAAGAAATCGCTAAGTCTAAAAGGTAAGGAATATTCTGATTTTATGAAGAGACTTCATGACCAAAGGTAATGATATGAAATAAACATATGCTTTAAGTGAACGGACCTCTTGAAAAAGTAACGACAGAATAGAACATTTTTTCACGAAATTAGGGCTTTTTCAAATTTTCAAACATAGATGACCTAGGGCTTAGGGTTTTTGACATTTCTTGCTGGGTTCATTGCTCAAATCATCATTTGCAGAGGTATTTTAACTATTTAGGATAATATTTTTTATTCTTAAGCATATGAAAGACTGGGGATTTCAAAAATTTTACTCGTCAGACTCAAAAATCAGAAATACAACCAACATAAGGGTCTGATCTACTCTCTAGGTTCTTCAATAATAGGTTTTTCAACATCAATATTTGTATTACATTTCTCTTCTTTTTTCTTCAAACATTCAACTTCATTGAATCCAACACCAATCATGTCACCTTTAGGTTTCTGCCTATCTCTGTGTTCATCGATCAAGTCACTGCTAGTGTGAAGTTTCTCAATGTGTTTCTTTGCCTCAACAAGTTCACCTTTTATGATCTGATTGTATTTCTCCAGTTCTAGATACTTGTTCTTGTAGTTTTCAACCTCATTATTAATTTGTTCCATCAAAATATTTGTACTATTCAAAGCATCTTCAATCTTATTCTTAGCATCCTTTTGTAATTGAATCTCTTTAGTCGTGACTTCATTTTCAAGCTTCAACGTTTTGTTTTCTTCTTCAAGTTGCTTCATCTGATCTGAATTGTCTTTGTCTGAATCTTCTTTTATCTGAACCACAAGATCCTGTCTCTGACTTCTGGAAAATTCAAGCTGGTCTCTAAGTTTCTTTATAAATTTCTCATCTCTTCACATGTTGAATCTTAATTCTCCATTCTCTATTTTTTCTTTGTCAAGGTCTTCAAGTGCAGTATCAAATTTTTCTTGCAAACTATCTAAATCCATTCTAATCTCCCTTAAGCTGTTAGACTTTCTCTCCATGGGCCAAAAGCTCTGATACCAATTGTTAGGATTAGGTAATACTGAGAGTGGGGTGAATCAGTATTACAACACTTATTTAAACTTTTCAACCAATTATAAATAATCCATAAGCTTGTAGAAATGAAAATAACATAAGAAAATAACATAGTACTCATAACACCATTATTTTTTGTCAAGGAAACCCTGGCCAAGGGAAAACCCCAGTGGGGATGGTACCCACAAGCATGCACTAAAGTATAGCGTCCCTGTTACGAGACCTAGCCCTGTTAGGAGATGGATATTACATAGTACATTTCCTTGTTAGAGGAATAACAACCATGTTAAAGGTATACAACACCCTGTTAGGGTCCAACTGAGCATACATCTCTTACAATATAGTTATGTTACAAAATGTTCTTAGTAATGAACAAAACAAGCATCACTAATGCTTAGATAGTTCCAGTCATAGTTCTTCAATGATCTCTGTCATCTTCTACTCTACCATTCGCATGTCATATCCAAAACTTTGTTCACATACTCACCTTTTCTTTTTCTCAACAAAAGATCTTACATATATATCTTTCTTCTTTACCAAGTCGGCTCTCAAATACAATTATTACATAGTCAGCTCATAATGAAAAATATATTTAATAAAGAAAATATCAAATTCATAGTCGGCGCTCTTACATAATCAAAATATAGGTTATCAACAATCATTATCCAACTCCGGTTGCCAGGAGTCCACGTCATAATCTCTGAATCATTGCTTCTATCCAGCTACTCTGTATCATTGTTCTATTGTTGTCTGTCTGTCTTCAAATCTCTCTAACTCACTGTAAATATCACCAAAACAAAATAGATCTTAGGTGGAGGTCACACATACCCCATACTATCTTCTTCTAAGATTTCTTTCCTTAACTCATTGATCTTGAACTTTGATACCCAAAATATCTTTGTATTTCTTCTTTTGTACTTATCCAATTTCAGGGTCACCAAAACTTAACTTTAGATGAATCGATCAGTATGCCAGATGTGTTTCCATATTGACAACCAAAAAGTGGATCACATCATACAAAATTGATCACTTTCCAACATTAACATTGGCCAAAAGGGACTACAATATATGCCAAAAAATATTTCAGGAGGACTTGCAAAATTTGGGAAAGTAAGTATCCTTCTTTGAAATTGCAATAGGAACAGTAATATTGGTATGAAAAAGTACAAGTTTGAATAGGAAAAATCCTAGTATTGTTTCGGTTGGATCTTTGAATAATGTTTTTTCATTAACATTTCTATTAATTTTTTTTAATTCTACATTAACATTTTGATTATAGTCATTTTATTTTTCTCTCATTCATATTCTTATTATACACAATTCAAGCTATTGAATATTTTGAAGTAATTTTATGATCTCGCCTTAACCAACATACATTAATGAAAATACCATGAATATGAGAACTTTATAATTAAATTGATGTCTACAATAATAGATCTTATGTTGATTGTAAACTTGGTGACCTAACATGAAAACCTTATAATTACACTAATGAAAGTTTACATTGATGTCTACAATAATAGATGGTATGTAGATTATAAACTTGGTCACCTAAAATTTACTTGAAAAATGATCATATTTGCCTATTTTAGTGCTACCACAACACTTTTTATCCCTGAAATGTCTGTTGTGCACATCATATGGAATAAGAAATTAATTCTCACTCTAGTAATATGATTTTTATGATGCAGGGGGCTCCACTAAAGATCTTAAATGCTTTCTTGAGGCTGTTAGGTATCCAAAATTTTTGAGCTAGATAGATATCACAATTATTTAAAATTAATTTTTGCATGAAAGTCATTGTAGAAGAGTGTTAGGTTTTAATTATACATCCTATGTTTTAATTTCTTTATATTATTTATTTTAAACTATACTAATAAATGAGTTCAATGAAGAAGCTCATGAAATTTCAAATGATATACCTATATCTAAACAAGTCAAAATTTATAACGCTATGTTTAAACTGGAAATTAGTAGAAAATGAGATACCCCGATCTACATATGCAAAGAGAAATCACTAATTACTTGCTTCTAATGTGTTTCTATTGTAGATGGGATCCAACAGGGATATGCAATTCTTCAGAGAATTTGAAAAAAATTTCCTCAACAGTATATAATACTATCAATGATATTGCCCAAGATGCTTGAGTTTTTCAAATTTGAGATATCAGTAGTTAAGAAAAAATGCACATATATCTTTTTTGAATATAAACTAACAATTATATTTATAAAAATAATCTATATAAGTATCTTGAAAAATATTTTTCTTGAATAAATAAAACATCACCATTAGGATAACCCTAAATACCTCTTTGTGTTTTATTGATAGTGGTACATGTTGGTGAGCTCAATGATGAAGGAAGCTGAATGGGCTAAAACTAGATAAAAGTCATCAATGCAAAAATACATAAAAAAATGGATAAATATCATTTGGGGTTGGACCCATGATTTTGGGGTCAATTTGTTTTGTAGGGCCTGAAATTTCAGAGCAAACTATCCATCATCATGACTACAATAGTCTTTTACAACTAGTAATTATTTTTTGGTGGCTTTTGAATGACCTTCAAAGTGATGAGGTGTTGAACTATTTTTTCAATTAAGTTGTATATTAGAGTCATTAAATTTTTACAATTTATGCTCAAGTTATTAGTGATATGTGAGATTATTTTACATCAATTTTGGATCAGATTTCACAATTCATCATCAACATGTAAAATGAGAGTTGAAGGAGAAAATTGGTTTATTTAGCTCTTATTTTACACCTCAATAATAAATTATGAAAGTTGATCTGAAACATTGACAAAAAAAAACCTCACAAAATCAAATCCAAAATCAACACAAATAAATTGTATTAAACAAATTCATCCTTTGAGAAGTGCTAAAAAAAAATTGTTCTTATGTCTTTCAGATGGATAACAAGGAAGGAAAGCTCAACATTATGTTATTTTTATTGAGAGAGTACCCAGAGGCGTCTATTGAGAATGCTAACGAGTGGGCTACAATTAAACTTATACAACTATTCTACATTTAGACAGACACCTTCACATCTCCTTGTGAAATGCTTGAGAATATCAATGTAGATCTTTTTAATCATATATTATAAAATCTAAATTAAAATTTTCAAACAAGATCAATTATTTCTATTAACAAAGTTTTGGAAAATTATCGATTTGTTCATGGTGTGGACAACATATTGTTTAAGAGATTATGGGGAGTTCACCATGTAAGGAACTAAAGCTTTAGATCAAATTTTGTTGATAAAAAATAAAAATAAATAAATTATTAGAAACATAATCTTGATTCCCTTTTTAAAATATTATTCTTTAAATGTTTAGATTATTTATTTATGATATTTAATATATGTAGCTCATTTATCTAGAAGCATTTCATTTTTATAGGCATATCTAAAATGTCATTACTTTGTGGTGCAAATTATAGATATGTACTGAAGACAAAAATATTAAGAGCATTTCATTTTTTATAGGCCTATCTAGAATGTCATTACTTTGTGGTGTAGGTTATAGATTTTTATTGAAGACAAAAATATTAAGAGTATATTGAAAAGGGTAATTTTTTGGGGTAAATCTACACCATTCAGAAAAAATTACATATTCTTGAAGACGACTCTCTCGTCTAGTGTTAAATATAAATTTCAAATTTTTTGATATGATTTACTATTTTTTATTTATTTGAAGCTACATCTTCTCAAATGTTAAAATACCTACTTGTATTTTGAAATTATAATATATTAGATCTAATCAAAATGCTATAAAATTTATATGACAATAATCTTGTTGTGAGCTCTACAAAAGAGTATTTTTTTATATTTTTTAAAAATATCAATAAAAAGAGTAGGGGTTATTGAAATATTGTTTTTCTAAAATAATTTTATTTCTTTGGTAATTGGACCCAAATTGGTATATACTCAAATGTAGTTGTGTTGATACCAACACAACTTTGTGCTTTTACCCTTTAAAACTATTTAATGTTATAAATTAGGTAGAATATTTTTAAAAAGAAAAAAATTAAATTAGTTGTTTATGTAATTTCAATTATATAATATCAATTTTATTATACATATTTTTTTTTGTTTTTTTATGTATTTTTATTATCAATAAATATTTTGGCATAAGTGGGTTTACTACTAATGATAGTTTCAAAAATATAATATTGGTCCAACTAAACAAAGCTAAGTTGAGTAGTACTCTTATTCAACCATAAAATTTATTAATTGATGGGATGTAGAAACAACAAGCTAGTTATCTTATATTGCATTAATATAAACATAGAAAGATCATATTAAACATTTATGTTGTATATATTATAGTTTCATTTCTATAGTTTTTTAAGGAAAACAGGTTTTAAAGGGCCCTAAACCCAAACAGTTAAACATAAAGCAATTAAAGTTCACTAAAATTATATAATATTACATATATGATATAGTATTTTATATTAATTATATTATAGAATAATATATATTAGAAATTAGAAATTGTAATAATTATTTATTATTTATAATATATATATTAAAAATATAATATAGTAAATATTTTAGAATATATAATAGTTATATATTATAATATTGTTCAAATATTAAATGATGTATGAATTATACATTACAAAAAACTATGGTTATAATAAAATTCACACAAAAATAGTTACTTATGATTGGTTGAATGATGGAAAACTAATTGTGCACAAGTGAATGCAATAGTATATTGGCAAATATATGCTAATCCTTTTTTGAATTTGTAATACCTATGTTTACACGTGAATTGAATTGCATATCTTTGTTACTTAGATATTTAGTAAATATTTTCTTCCCTACCTTTCCTTTCTAAACAAATATGAGATAAACTAATCAGTAATATTACCATTATCTCATTAAGTAAAATGAGTGAATTAAAAATATTTTATAATATACTTAAGAAATCTTGTTAATCTCTCATTACTCATTTTATTAGTATATTGTGTCTGAAATTTCACATGCTAGTAGTTTTAACTTTATAATTTTTTAATTTATGGAAAAATAATGAATTGGAAAACATAAAATTGAAAAAGAAAACTGAAAAATACTTTAAAAAAAAGGAATCTGGGAACCAAAGGAAACTGCAGACCTTATGCATTCACTGAAATGTTAATTCTAAATTTACTATAATTGCACATAATCAAGATCCTAGAAACTGTTACAAATCTTGTGAATTTCCGGGAAATATTCCATCTTTGTCTTTCATACCCAAACATTCCCATTAATTCAAATCACCAAATATTGGAATAACCTAGTTATTTTCGTTTACTTGAATACCTAGACTGCAGCAGCTAGTGTAAAAAAGTGTTATGTTCTTAAGTGTTATTTTTTCTAAATATGTCTTGGTAGTTGACAAGGTTCTTAAGTGTTATTTTCTAAATAGGTATTGGTAGTTGATAAGGAATAACAAAATTATTAGGGTTTTAATTATTCTTATATTTTGAGTAATCTTTAGAGGAATATAGATAAAGTGGGTATATGTTATATAATGAGTTAGAAACTTTTATTTTAAATATATATTAGTGGTTGAGATGGAATAGTAAAATTATTAAGACATTTTTATTCTTAGAGATTGATTTAAAACTCGTATAACTATTTTAGAGAAATAAAGTTGAAGTATGCATATGTTTCATAAGAGTTGTAGAATTTTATTTTAAATATATAGTAAGGGTTGAAATGAAATAGTAAAATTATGCTTGGTCCTTTAATTGATTTAAAAACTACTTATTTAGAAGAATATAGGTAAAGTAGATGAATGTTTTACAATGAATTATGGGATTTCATTCTAAATATGTATTATGATTGACACAATGGAATATAGGTGAAGTAGGTGAATGTTTTATAATGAATTATGGGATTTCATTCTAAATGTGTATTGTGATTGAAGAGGAATATAGGTAAAGTAGGTGACTATTTTATAATGGATTATGGGATTTCATTCTAAATATGTATTGTAATTGAAAGAGAATAGCCAAATTATTAAGAAATGTTTGACTTTTGCACCATTGATTTGACTTTTGCGCCCTTAGATTGATTAAAAAACTATTATATCTTTAAAGGAATATAGATGTATGGAAATATCACATGCCCTCATTATCTCACTTGAAAATTATTATAATATTATATAATATCTAATAATTGTTTTTTAGATATAATTATCCTTCAATGTTCATGTTCATTGGATCATTATTCTTCAGTATTGGATTCTTTCTACCTGAAAATGATTCTTAGTCCTTCTCTTGTGTCTATTCTTCTTGCCTGTTGTTTCTTGTTCTCTTCTTTCTTTTTTTCGCTCTTGGTTGTTTTCCGGCCACTATTTCTCTTGGTTGTTTTCCCGCCACTATTTAAATATTATGTGTAAATTAATTTTTTTAAATATTATTAATGTAATCTTATACTTTGTTAGTAATTCCTAGATATTATCTAAGTTATTGGTCACATCTTTGCCTTCAAATTTGATTTTATGACTTACGTTGCATTCTTCTTTAAGGACCACACAATCAAATTTCTAAGCCCAAAGTTGCGAGGTTGTACATTCTACTAACATGTGTCGTGAGGAGTTGATTTATTTAGATGGGCCCTTCCACACAAGCATTATAAATAATATAAGTTTTGTCTTCGTACTTAGGTGCCAATGTATTATTAAATTGCTTTGGTACGTAAGTCGTGTATTAAATTTCATTCTTCACGAATTGTCAAGGGTTCTAGAAATATTATTGAAAAAAGTGTCTTAGCTTTTGTTCATTATTTTGTAAACATTAATATTATAAAAATATATTTGAAACTATAAAAAGTGTATTAGGATTTGGTTCATTTCAGTTTGTTATTACACTTTCACATGTTTTTGAAACTGCTTTGAGTTCCTTTCAAACTGTTATTATGCTTTCACATGTTTTTGAAATTGCTTCGAGTTAATAGGCATATATATGTCTAACATTTTGGCTTTAATTCCAAGGGAATGCCTTCAATGGATAAATGGCCGTGTGCAGCAGGACAAGTATGAAATGGATATGTTCATGGCTGCCTTAGATATTCAGAATTGGGTGATAATGACTCCAATGTATGCAACGTCTAATATGATATTACATATATTGTAATTGTCTTTTGTATTGGGCAAGGACTTGTGGTTTTCTTTTTCGTTCTTTTCCCATAGAGCCCTTGAATCAGTTTATATTCTATAATTAATATATAGTAACCTGCCCACTTTTGCTTTATAAAAATATTAAAAACCAGTACATGATGAAAACAGTAACGGTTCACATAAATGATTTCGTTGTTTTAAATAAATAATAATCATACAAATTCTTTATCAACTGATTTTATGATTAAAATGATTTTTCTTTAAAACAATATAAACAATTTTGATGCTGTGAGTTGTCATATTATAACTTTTATTTTAACATCATAAAGTTGAAAAAGAAAACTTTAAAGTATCAAAGAAAACTACAGACTTTATGCATTTACTAAAACGTTCAATCTAATTTTACTAAATTTGCACAATCACCATCATAGAAACTGTTACAAATCTTATGAATTCCGGGATATATTCCATCTTTGTCTTTTCATACAAAACATCAGTCTATTTAAACATGAATGCACATAAACAAATCGCAGTATTCCTAATCATTCAGATCACCAAGTATGGCTGGAGTTCTTAAGATTTCTGTTATTCCAAATTCTGCAAACATTGCAACTACCATAATAACAAATTCTGTCATATTTTCTCAGTGGCGAATCAGTAGAAATGCAAAATGTCATCTTTCCACAAACTCTGGAGGTAAAATGCTGTGTAGTTTTTTTCAGATCTGAGTGTCCAGTTTACAATTGGAAGTTCTCAAATTTGGGGAGAACAATTTTACATTTTAATTTTTAGTATTTGTTCTTAAATATATAATTTTTCTATTTTATTATAAATTTGATTTGTTCTGTAATCTAAATTTAAGATTTCTAAGTCTGCAATCTAAATTTAAGATTTCTAAGTTTGTATGTTTTGTATCATTTCTTCATAGGATCTTCTATTTCTGATCTCTCTCACGATAAAACACTGTTTCAAGTTCTCAAATCAACAAATACAAGTACACTCCTGGAAATAGATTCTTCCAAGGTGAATTTATAAATATGTAGTCCCACAATTTCTTTTTCTCTTATTGTTCATGAGAATATAAAATAGATTTGACTTTCATGATGGTTAGACAGTGTAACTATACTAATAATGGGGAATGCTATTTTGCAGTGATTAAATTCACATCTTTGAAACAGTAAGTATATATAAATTTGTTTGAAGTATAAATAATTAATAATAATTTTTAATATAAATTTGTAAGGAATTATTTCAAAAACTATCGTATGTTTATATTAGATTTAAGATTTGTGTATCTTGTTATTTTGTAGGTTGTTCATAAGAAAACAAAACAAAGTTCACCTACTTTTGAGTGCATAGATGCCGATATTATGAAGATACGACTTTTATTTTCAAAAATTGAAAGAGGACATGCATATGTTTCACCTTATGATACAGCTTGGGTAGCGATGGTTCCATCTTTGGAAAACTCTCAATTACCACAATTCCCACAATGTCTTTTGTGGATAATAAACAATCAACTCTCTGATGGATCTTGGGGATTATCATCCTTACCTTATATTAAAGACCATCTTTCTCACACCTTGGCATGCATTATTGCACTTAGAAAATGGAATCTTGGCACAATAAATGTGGAAATGGGTAAGAATATATTTGAAGCATTTTCTTTTGTTTTCAATTATTGTGGATATCAAGGCATCCATTTATAAAAATTCTCTTTTCATTTCTCTATAAAATTATAAGAGTTGAATGTTAAATATATTTTTATAAATTATTCTTAAATATAATATATTAGTTTTATTTGAGTGTGACATGTCTACATATTGATCATACTAGTCAAAATATATAATACATATGTTGTAATATTTTGTGTTATTTTTTATTTGTGCAAAGGTTTGAGGTTTATAAGAGAAAAGATTGGAGAAATAACCAATGAGGATTGGTATAATCCAATTGGATTTGATCTAGTTTTCACTGCAATGTTAGAAGATGCAAGAGACTTGTGCTTAGACGTCCCTTACGATTCACCTCATATAGAGACAATGCTCACTAAGCGACAAGAAATCATCCAAAGGTTAATTTTGGAATTAGCTTATTAATTCAATACTTTTGAATCCAAATAATTATTTTTTGTTTATTCTCACTGTTTGAGTATTTCTTTCATTTTTGCAGCATAGGAATAGATCATATGAATGTGTATAAACCATCCTTGGTTTTCATCATTGAGGGTATTCGAAACATTGTTGACTGGAATAAAGTACTAAGACATGAGAGAAAAAATGGCTCACTCTTCCATTCTCCCTCTGCAACTGCTTGTGCTCTAATGCATACTAGAAAATCTAGTTGCCTTATGTATTTGAATTCAATGTTAGAAAATTTGGAGAATCGAGGTTGGTCCTTGAACTTTTATCTATATGCTTTGATGACATTTTATCATGTTCATACACATTGAACATGCATTATTTTGTTGGTGCAGTGCCTAGTGTTTATCCCATAAAGTTGATCACCTGTCTTTCAATCGTGGACATGTTAGAAAGGTTAGGTATAGCAAGACTTTTTGAAGGCGAGATAAAACAAGTTCTAGATAATATCTATAGGTAATTGATAACTCCCTTGCTTAGATAATATAGTTTCTATTGTTGATTTCTACTTTTTATGAATTGAATATTCTCAATGGGCAGATGCTGGAAAGAGAACGAAATAATTCAGGGAATATCATCAACATCAGACCTAATTAATAGTTGTATCAGTTTTCAAATTCTACGATGGAATGGATATGATGTGTCTCTAGGTATTTTGAAAAAACCCAATTAATGCTCAATGTTAGCTTCTCCATTGATTATATCTCTAATGTTTTTTCTACGCTAATCATGGGTGCCAGTTATGGTGAATATGTAATTTTGGTCATGGCACTTTCTAACTCAAAGAATAATATACTACTAGAATCTAGAACTATATAGACTTTGGATGCACTTCATGTGTTGTTTATTTCATACTAATGAAATCAACCATGTAGATCCCTTTCTTAATTATTTCAAAGATGGCAACTTCCTACAATCTTTAGAAGAGAGTGGTCAAGCTGCTACAGCAATGCTCAACTTGTACAAAGCATCTCAGTTGATGTTTCCAGGTGAAAGGATTTTGGAAGAAGCAAAATCCCTCTCAAAACACTACCTTGAGAATATCAACATGGATGAAGAAAATACAGTCCTTGGGCAAGAGGTAATCAACTTAATCTTGAGGGTGAAAATGAACATTCTTTGAGACTATATCTACGATTAAGCTTTGTGAGCAATCCCTTCATTGCAGGTTAAATATGCACTAACTATACCTTGGAAGGCTAGTTTGGAGAGAATAGAACATTTACAATACATCAAAAACTATAGTTTTGATGATATTCGGATTGGAAAGACATCTTACAAGTAACCTTTCACTGATCTACATGACCTTTTCATTTACTTTGGATTCAAATATATATCACTTACTTTAATAGAACTAAAAGTTGGCCCTTGGAATTCTATTGTAGGATTCCTTGTTTAAGCAATGATTGTTTTCTAAGTTTAGCCAAAAACCACTACAATATATGCCTAGCAGTACAACAAGAGGAGTTAAAGGAGTTAGAAAGGTAAGTAGGAAGTTTTTGGAAATGAAAATAGGAATAACGCCACTTCGATCACTACTTATGAAAACCTTATGGTCAGAGTTATACCAAAAGTTTGATCAAGGTTTATGTTTTTGTCTACCATAACAGATGGAGTGTAGATTGTAAACTTGGTAACCTACACTTTGCGCGAAACACGATTGTAGACTCCTATTTTTCTGCTGCCTCAACAATGTTTAGCCTTGAAATGTCTACTGCACGCATTGTATGGACAAAAATTGGAGTTCTTCTTGTGCTAATGGATGATTTTTATGATGTTGGGAGTTCAGGCTCCATTGAAGAGCTCCAATGCTTTGTTGATGCTATTAGGAGGTAAATGTATTATAAATATGCAAAATTATTGAATCATACATCGATCAAATCCATTCTACTGCAAACCCTAAACCTATTTATTACGTGTTTCAAATGTCTTGCAGGTGGGACCCAACAATGATAAATAATCATTCTAATAATATGAAAATATTGTTCTCTGCAATTTATAACACAGTCATTGATATTGCTCAAGATGCTTGGGCCTTTCAAGGGAGAGATGTGAGCACTCATTTAAGGGAAATGGTGTGTATTTTTTTAAAATATGGATTACCTGATGGCTCACTTATATTGTTCAGATTTTTGAAAAAGTCATTAGAATAACCTATTAATGCTCTTTTGTGCTTATATCATAGTGGTACAGGCTAGCAGTCTCAATGATGGAGGAGGCTGAATGGATAAAAAATGGATATATACCAACAATGCACGAATACATTGAAACTGGAAAAATAACAATTGGCTTGGAACCAATTATTTTTACATCACTCTATTTTGTAGGGCCTGAGATTTCAGAGGAAATCATCAACCATCCTGAGTACAGGAATCTAATGGATCTCGTCAATATTTGTGGGCGTCTTTTGAATGATATTCAGAGCTACAAGGTAATAGGTTGGGTTCAAATACAATATTATAATTTTTTTATTTTTTTTATAAATTTCATCTAAACGTATATCTATATTTTCTATAAAACTCATTCATTGTTGCAATTTAAAATGAATTATGTAAACAAATTAAAGCTTAGAATGTGTTGTTTAGAATGGACCATATCAACCATAGACCAATGTCTTTGTAATAGTGCAATTTTCTAAAATTTAAAGAAGAGAGAGTAAACTACTCATATATATTTTTCAGAGGGAGACCAAGCAAGGAAAGCTCACCTCCGTGTCATTGTTTATGAGAGAACATCCAGGGACATCTGTTGAGAATGCTACTGAGTGGATGAGAAAAAAAGTAAATGAAAGCACACAAGAATTACTGAGGAACTTAGTGCATCCTAGCTTTCTACCTCGTGAGTGCAAGCAATTATATTGGAATCTAGCCAAAATTGTCCACCTATACTACCTAAATAGTGATGAAATCACATGCCCCACTGCAATACTTAAGCATATAAGGACAATTATTTTCCATCCTGTATCATAAATTCTTAAAGAGAGTATTTGAGATAGTACCATTATTGGCTAATGATGTCAATCATGTAAATGTAAATGAAATGCAGTTGAAGTTTCAAGAGAGAGATTGTACTATTTATGGAGGCTAAAATAAGACCTCTATATTGATGTGAATTATGGTGTAATATAAATTGAATGAATAAAAGATATAAGTGTATTAAAAGTTAAATTGTATTTTTTATTTGATTTTAATTCTACAAAGTAGTATGAGAGAAAGAAAATTAGAACTTGCAAATAATTCAAAACAAAGATCATAGAAAATATAGAAAGATTATGATAGCATTGACTATTAAGAGTTCAAAAAGATCATGAAATTGAAGGTTTGTAATGTTCGAAGAAATTTGCAAAGAAGATCTAAGGTGCAGTCACTACTTAATAAGTAATAGCTATTTTTTGAAGCAAAATGAGAAGCTAGAAAAAAAGTGTTACAATATCCTAATGAAAGGGGAGTGAAGCAGTATTCACGTGTATCTCTAGCGACCATGCATTACATATAATTTATTGCAAACATGACATGTTCTTGAAACTGTTGTTGGATATCGTTTATACTCCTAGGTAGTAGCTTATAAGTTGCTTATATTTTCCTATTAATTGTGCCCTTGTATCATTATCTTTTGGGTTGCTTCTTTCCCCATTGTTTGACGCCATTCCCAAACATGACACGTTCTGGTCTATAATTCCATTTGGTTTTTTTTCT
The DNA here is from genome assembly GCA_018584345.1 of Thuja plicata. Classification (NCBI taxonomy): domain Eukaryota; kingdom Viridiplantae; phylum Streptophyta; class Pinopsida; order Cupressales; family Cupressaceae; genus Thuja; species Thuja plicata. Next base: position 3,188,239 of record MU223547.1, on the reverse strand, counting down.
TTTTGGGTGTGATTCATGCTATTCATGTGTTATTCATTCACCTATATTGGCTGGCTGCATATGTAAAACGTTATTCATGCCAATCCTGCATACTATCCCAAAAGGAACCATTCCAAAATTACATGCATTTACTTATAGTTGTGAGACATTTTTGGTGGTGTTAACCATTCCTCCTCCTTCTCTATAGGCTTCACTCAATTTATACTCTTTCTTTAACTTTGGCATTAATCCTCATAGGTTACATATTCGTGAGACATTTTTGGAGGTGTTAACCATTCCTCCTCCTTCTCTATTAGGCTTCACTTAATCTATACTCTTTCTTTAACTTTGGCATTAATCCTCATAGGTTACATATTTTTGTCTGAGATTTGCCACATCTTGGGAAGATTTGTGTACCATTTGGTCTCTTTACTTTTGTGTTTTATGCTAGTAAATAGAAGGAATTGTTATTTGGTTGTGCTAGTTATTTCTCCATTCAATTTCCTTAGTTTTAAAAATAGAGTTCAAAACTACTTCTTATAATGGCATCTCTAAATTCTTTTTTTAATACTTTCTATATCATAATATAAGATTTAATCAGAATATGTGATTATATAATATTATATCCCACCTATAATTCTAGACTAATCTACCTCTGAATCTTCAACTTAGTAATTATTTAATTTATTTTCTTTAATTGGTGAAACCTTACATTATAGGAAAGCTAGAACATATCACAATGCATTGAGGAGTGTATCTCTTCCTTGGAGATTACTTATTTGCCTAGAAAAATTAACACTTTTAAGTCACCTTGGTCTTGCACTTAACTATTTTTGAATCATTTTTTTGTGCATTTAGCTATTGGTAGAGCATAGTACTGGAGAATTGATTATGCATTTTTCCAATTAATATATCACATAGAATCTAGGTACATGCATTTTTACTTTTAGGGGTTAATGGAAATATTATGCATTATATAAAATATCTTTTGATAATGTAGCCTCATCGCTACTTATGCCTTTGGCATTAGGAAATCATAATCTTAATTAAAGTATTTATCAAAAGAAGATCTAGTATTTAAAATTGAAACATTTGAAAAAATAATAAAGAAAAACCATCCGTCCAGGGGCCTTGTCTACTCCTATTGAGAAGACCATAGACTTAATTTTCTCAATTGAAAAGGGTCTTAGGAGAAGCATTATCCAATTCTGAAACTAGTAGAGGGATATTTGAAAGCAACTTAGCCCTACTAGCCTCCACCAAGACTTTGTTTTGTTGATTTGTAGCAAATAAAGAAGAAAAGAAACAGACCCCCTCATTCTGAATCTCATTGGGGTCTGTCAAAATTACACCATGGGGGTCTAAAATTTTGAAAATTATATTTTGAACGGATCGAGATTTGACTGAAGAATGGAAAAAATTAGTGTTTCTATCTCCATCTTTAAGCCACAACTCCCTACACTTCTACCTCCAAAACATTTCCTCCCTCAATAATATCTCTTCATATTTTAGTTGGAGTCTCTTATGCTCATGATATGACTAGGAATTATTACTTAGGCTAAGAATTTATTCATTGAATTCTTCCAATTGGAATGTAATGAATCCTTAGCTGAAAATATATATTTTCAAACATTTTTATTCCATACTTGGATGGTTGTAGAATTGAGGGAAAGTTTCTTGTTCAACTGAAAAATATGCAAGCCCATGTAATGAAAGGAAGACCACACAACCACGTCTCTAGAAGAGTGAGAAAAGAAGGATCTCTAATCCACATACTTTCAAATTTGAAACATGTAGATTGGGATCTTTTGGAGGTCATTGAAGAAAATGTTACTCGAAGAGGGAAATGGTCTAAGCCTAAAAAGTAAGAATTTGGGAGCTGCAAATGTCATATTTTGAGATCCACTCTAGATTAACCAAGAACCTATAAAGTCTTACCACAATATGCATGGATTGGGCTCTTTTGTGTGTACATGTAAATTGACCATTGTATGGAATGCAATCCACCAAACCATTATTAGACACAAAGTCCTGAAAATCTGCCATAATAGCTGAGAAGGGAGGAATTATACCACTAATTTTGTCATTCACACTTAGGATGGCATTGAAATCACCACCCAAGAGTATAGGGACATCTGAAGAAGAAATACAAGTTAAAGACAAGGAATCCATAATCTTTTTTTTTCCATGGAAGAGTTTGGACCATAGACATTGAAAAGTAGAAAGAAAAGTTTGAAACATTCAACTTCTAGTTTTTGCCAATTAGCCTTGGCTGCCAAATTTTTGAATTTGATAAAATTATCCTTCCATAATATGGCCAAACCACTTGAGGCACCAATGGAAGGGGAAGAAATAGATCTCCAAATTTTCCATTTGGTAAATGGTTGCATGGATTCCATCTCAGTGAACTTTGTCTCTTGCAGCAGATTTATATTTACACTGCTAGCCTCAATTTGAGATTCGATGAGGTGGCTCTTTTTAGGGCATTGATTCCCCTAACATTACATGATATGATTTTCATAGCTTATGTGGGGAGAATCTTTCTCATCACAAACTAATTTCATTTAGGGTAGACTGAATGTTAGTTTCCATATAATTTATTATCACTTTGTTCTTAAGGGGTCTACCAGATTTCCCATAGCTTTTAGCAGGGGTAGAGAGCTCAATATAGTTTATTAGAGTCTGCAAAATAGAACAAGGAAGAGGCTAACCCTCATCAATGATAGTAGGAACTTGAGATTCTTGTAAACTAAGATGGGCATCCAAAAATGGTGATTTTGAGTCTAAAGCATTTGCATGGAAGGAGCACTTGTCTACAAAATTATAGAAAGATAAATGAGGAGCAGAAAGTGCTTCATCCAACAATTTATTCATTTTAAAAAGTAGAGCTAAGAGTCCCAGCACAACATTATCATTCAAATTAAGAGGCCTTCTAGGATTGTAAACCCCATAAGGCACCAGTTTATTCTCATACTTCCAAATGTCTTGAGCTGAGAAAGAATTTGTATCTCCCTAAATATTCTAGATCTTCATATCTTGAGGTTGCAGAGAAACCCGAGGATGAGAGAAAAATATAGGAGAGGGATAATAAAATACAATATCATGATCTGGAAATAGCATCCGCGAGATGTCAAAAGGAAAATTGGATGACCACAAACATGGGAAGACATTGTTAGTGGCCCTTGCTAGAAAGACATTTTTAAATATTTCCACCATTTGTAGCTAGGATGTGAAAAATTGACAACAATGGCCTATGCAAACCTTGCTTGGAAGAAGGGTTATAAAATGAGGAGGCATGAGAGAAAGGAGTAATCTCCCAGGAAGAGGAGATGAGGGTAGAGCTGCTCAAAGGAAACAATGTGAGAGAGCATACCTCTGAATGACCAGTCATTATTGGGATAATGAAGTACGGTCTTTCACCGTACGAAAGAAAGTCACCGTACGGTGAAGAGAATGGAAAAGAGGAGTCACGTACGACTTGAAGGGAAGAGGAGTTCCCATACGGCAAGGAGACTCTCGTACGGTGAAGGATGGAGGTACGGTGGAGTGATGTCATATGGCTGGAATGTGGCAAAGGCTGGAGGTAAAAGGTCACCCGGAGGTAAAAGGTCCCGGAGGTAAAAGGTCACCCGGAGGTAAAAGGTCCCAAAGGTAAAAGGTCACCTGGAGGTAAAAGGTCTCAGAGGTAAAAGGTCACCCAGAGGTAAAAGGTCCTGGAGGTAAAAGGTCACCCGATGGAGGTAATCAGCTGAAGGTAGTCACCCGGAGGTAACAGGTCACCCGGAGGTAGTCACCTGGAGGTAAAAGTGCTGAAGGGAGTGTTCGAGGTGAAGGGAATGATCTGATGGTGAAGGGATCGTCGACTGGAGGAGTACCAAGGCTGCTAGTAACTGTTTCATGGAGTGGCAGTTGTTCTACCAAATTCTATAATGAATCATCGAGTGTATAAATATCTGTGGGATTCGTTAGGAATGGAGGGCTATATGGTGAAGTGTGAGTTTGATTGTAATGGAAATCTGAGCCTCTGAGCCTGTGCAAGAATATGTTGTTCATTGTATGTAATATTGATTACTGTAATACAAAGAGTTGGTCAGGTTCTTGTGTGGTGGGTTTTTACCTAAAAGGGTTTCCCACGTTAAATCTGGTCTCATGCATTTATCTTTTGTGCATTATTGTTTTTTCTCTATTCTTTGCTTTCCTATGCATCTTAGTAGTTTGAACTTTATATTATTTCTCCTGTAAGTTGACATTTGGAAAGTGGTTCCGCAAGTAGCTTTCCTAACAAGTGGTATCAGAGCCAGACCCATTACCATTATTCATTGGATAAGGTTGGTTGTTTGGGTAGGGTTGGTCATTGGTGTCAATTTGGTTCCAATGGGAGTTAGTGTAGTGTTGTTCTTGCAATCAAGATGGCAGGTACATTAGGAACAATAGAAATTGAAAAGTTTAATAGCACAAACTTTGAGTTGTGGAAACTTAAAGTTGAAGATATGTTGGTAGACCAAGATCTATGGACTGTTGTGTCTGGGAGCAAGCCTTCAGGCATGAAGCAGGAAGATTGGGATCTGGCAGATTGAAAGGTGAGAGGAATGATACGATTGACACTGGAAGATAGTGTTTTGTTACACATCTATGAGGAGAAAACTGCACATTCTTTGTGGAAGAAATTGGGAGATATTTATCAAGGAAAATCCTTGGTAAACAAGCTTTTCCTGAGAAAGAAATTGTACTCTCTAAAGATGGACGAAGAAACTACTGAGGCTAGTCATTTAAACGCGTTCAATATGGTGATTGCACAACTGACATTTTTTGGTGTGTCCATAAGTGAAGAGGAGTGTTGCATGTGGTTGTTGAGTTCTTTGCATGATTCATGGGACCATCTTGTGATGGCCATTAGAAGTACAACTACTTAGTTTAAAATGGATGAAGTAGTTTCCACACTTCTGTCAGAGGAGATGCGGAGGAGATCTTCTGAGGTGGCTAAGAAGGCTCTTGCTATTTGAGACCAATTGAAGGACAATGGAAAGAATAAATGCAAAGTGAAGTGCTAGAATTGTGAGCAGACTGGTCATATCTGAAAGGATTGCAAAGAGAAGAAGAAAAAGAAGAAAGTGGAGAGTTCTTCTGATTCTGAGTCTTCTGATAGTGACGATAAAGATGCCAGCGGTGCTGCTTTGGCTAATCATTCATCTGATGATAACTGGTTGGAATAATTCAATTTTCATGTGGAAGATGGTGGTCATGATGCCATGTGCGACTCGACACTACAATAGGGTAGGAGTTGTTGGTAATGATGAAGGATTTTTTTCACAATTGCTGAAGTACTGATTGTAGATGTTTATCTTCATGTGACTGAAGATGTTGACATCTTGTGAGCTCAATGGGGTCCTCAGTAAAGGTGTGGATTATGCTTTCATGTTAGCCATGTTGAGTAACTCCATACTTCATCAAGTGGGAGATTGTTGGGATAATGAAGTACGGTCTTTCACCGTACGGCAGAAAGTCACCGTATGGTGAAGAGAATGGAAAAGAGGAGTCACATACGGCTTGAAGGGAAGAGGAGTTCCCATATGACAAGGAGACTCCCATATGGCGAAGGCTGGAGGTACGGTGGAGTGATTCTATATGGCTATAGTGTGGTGAAGGCTAGAGGTAAAAGGTCACCCGAAGGTAAAAGGTCTCAGAGGTAAAAGGTCACCCGGAGATAAAAGGTCCCAAAGGTAAAAGGTCACCTGGAGGTAAAAGGTCCTGGAGGTAAAAGGTCACCCGATGGAGGTAATCATCTGAAGGTAGTCACCCAGAGGTAATCACCCAGAGGTAGTCACCCAGAGGTAAAAGTGCCGAAGGGAGTGTCTGAGGTGAAGGGAGTGATCCGATGGAAAAGGGACCGTCAACTTGAGGAGTGCTAAGGCTGTTAGTAACTGTTATCCATTTTATTTCCCAGCTTAATCAGGTGGATTTGTTATGTTTTGAATGAAGGTAGTTTCTCAGTTCTGGCAGGTCCAATTCATCTTACCTCTGTTCAGTATGCCAACAATGTCATGTTTTCAGGTTTCTAGTCTACACTTAGCCGAATTTGCAAAAAGCCCTTAAACCCTAAAAACTCTAGGTCTTGGCAACTCTTTCCCGGGATTTCCTTGTTTAAATTCTGTATTTACCGTGCGAAAAAAGGTCAAAATCTCTTTTTGAGTTATTTTTAGTCTCATCGCTCAATCGCGTCAGTTTATATGTCATATCTTTAAGTTGTGCGACTGCGCGACGAGCTGCCAAATTGAGAGTCATCGAGTAATCGCGGGCTATTTTTGAGGAGTTCTAATCTATCTGCGGGTCAGCGATGAGCTGTTTAAAATGGTCATCACGCAGTCATGATCTACCCTTGTCAAGTCTTTTAAGTTGTGCGACTAAGCGAGTTCAACGATCTAAAATGTATATCACGCAGTCGCGATGTCTTTTGCAAGACAGGTTTCAGGTCTGCGAGTCAGCGATAAGTTGAAGATTTGTATGTCGCGCAGTTGCCAAAGAAGTTATGTTGTTGATCAAATGCTCCGTGACTGAGCGAGTCATGTTTGAAATGTAGTAGTCGAACACCCACTCAAGTTTTTATGTCAATGTTTTAAGTCCTGCGAGTGCGCGACGAGGCCGAGTCATAGCAGTCGCCCAGTCGCTCATGTTTTAACCCGTTTGTCTTTTGCAGCATGAGTGCACGATGAGCTAAGAAAGGAGCTCATCACTCAGTCACACAAATGTTTCTCAAAGGTCATGAGGGCTCGCGAGTGTGCGACGAGTTAGAGAAGGGGGATGCATCGCAAAGTCGCATAGGTAGTTTTCAAGCATCATAAAGGTCTGCGACCGTGCGACCAAAGGAATTGTTCAGCTTGTCGCTCAGTCGCTGCTATTTTTAGGTGATTGGAGATGAGCTCGCGAGTGGGCGATGAGTTAAAGGAAGACACCATCACTCAGTCGCCGATCAGAAGAGGAAAAGGGGAGATCGGCTCGTGAGTGCGCGATGAGCGAGGCAGATTTCATCGCGTAGTCACCAATCAACTCAGATAAAGAAAAAGGAACCTGCGAGTCAGCGACGAGCAAAAAAGAGGGGGTCATCGCGCAGTCGCCAGACATTAAAGATAAAGGGAAAATGGCTCGCGAGCTTGCGACCGAATAGAGAATGGATGTCGTCGTGCACTCGCGGTCAATAATGAAGTAAGATTTTAAGGCCCGCGAGTTGGCGACCGAGTAGGAAAAGGATGTCATCGCCCACTCGCGCACAAAATGGAAACAGAATGAGAGGCTGAGCGAGTATGCGACCGAGCAGAATATGTAGTAAGAGAAGGGATGTCACTCAATAGCCCAAATCAAAGGGGTTAGTTTAAACAGCTAGCGACTGTGTGACGCGGGGATAAATGAAAAGTAAAGTGCATTAGCGCTCACTCGCCAAAAATAAAGTGCTATCAGAAATCAGCTCGCGAGCTTGCGACTGAGGTAAAAAAGAGACATCGTCGCTCACTCGCGCAGAGGACAAAAGAAAAACATAGAAGCTGTACGAGTAGGCGACAGACAGGAAATGAAGGATTAAAGAAGGCTCGTCACTCACTCGCAGAATGAAAAAATGAGATAGTCAAGTTGGAAAATGATTTGCAGGGCGAATGAAAGGGTGCTATTTGCCGGTTTTTGCTGATTTCTGGGTAAAATATGTACAAGTCTGCGATTTTCATAGAATTTAAAATGTAAACAAGGGAAAAGATTATATTTTTTTTTCAGAGACAGAAAGATTAGATATTTTCTCAGACGCTGCAAATCAGATATTTTACAGATGAAAGATCAGCTTTGAAAAGGTCAGAGGATGCATTTTTTTGGGGCTGCCGATCCAGAAGTTATTGCCATTCAGAGACTTTGGT
>MU223547.1:3129256-3148013 GCA_018584345.1 Thuja plicata | reverse complement strand
AAACATGTAGAACAATGGATGCTTGAACAAAATCTTGGCTAGAGCTTTTTGCACTTGGAAGACTTAGAGAAAATGAGAGGAGAGAGCTTCCTTTTATATGAAGTTAGGGCACAATCTTCTAAGGAGGACAACATAGGAGGATTAAATTAAAATTAGACCCATGCCCCTAGAAGAGGGCCTATATTAAATATAATTTAGGAATCCCTGCTTCGAAGCCCAAAATAGCTGACCCGGAAGCAGGAGAGTACTTTTGCAAAGATCGACATCCGGGAAACTATGGGATTTTAGGTTTGGGACCCTGGGACAGGGTCAAGGTCATCCCTTTCCTAGGATAGGGCTGAGGTCGACCCTATCCTAGGGCAGGGCCAAGGTCAACCCTATCCTAGGAGGTCGACCCTGTCCCTGTATCCTAGAAACAGAGTCCTGCAACCCAGAATGCAGAAATCAGTCCTGAAAGTGGTATAAGGAGGAGCATATCAAGGGGGATGATGTAGAAATAGGGGGATGATGTAATGGAGGTCAAATACATCCCCTAAGAAGGGATAAATTCTCTTAACATGGAAGTGCTTCCATTTTAAGATGATACAATATTGAATTGATTTCAATTTGAGCTACACTGCATCCCATACCAGTGGTATCACCTTTTAGCTTATGTGCATAAAGTTGTGATTGAATTAGATTATAACTTGTGTGTAGTTTATCAATCTTGTCTTTTTCTTCTGTTAATTCAGATTCTATATTTTTCTTGATGTTTTCTAATTCCAAGATTTTCAAGTTCGCTTGCATAAGTTTATCATCTAATTATTTATTCTCTTTGGTCTTTTCTTCAATGGTTGTTAAGCTATTTGTAAGTTGTTCATTCAGATCTTCAATTTTATCTTTCAAAGACATGTTCTCTTCATTCAGTTTCTTGACCATTTTTCCCAAATCATTGGTAGAGAAATCTTTCAAATCTTTCCTTAGATTAGTGATAAGCACTTGAGAGCCATCAAATTTTAGTTTAAGTTCCTCATTTTCTTTTTCAAATCTGTAAAGATCTTCAAGGGCTGCTTCAAGATTCTTTTTCAGATGTTTTACTTCTGTTGAATCCATGATCTCCTCAAGTGGTTAAACTTTCTTTTAGAGGACCATAGCTTTGATACAAATCATTAGAAACACTGAGAGGGGGGTGAATCAGTGTTTTTCTATTTATTCTATTTCAACAACTTTAAACATAAACCAAATATATATCAATTGAAGCTTAATACAAGAAAACATAACACATGATATCATTATGGGGAAACCTTGATCAGAGGAAAACCCCAGTGGGAATTAGTTCCCATAAATATTGCACTAGTATTATATGAACCTGTTAAAGTTCCTTTTCCCTATTAGAAGCAATCTTTACAATACAAGTACAATTACTTGGTTAAGGGTCTGACCCTGTTAGGAGTCTTTTACAAATAACTCTGTAAGGGGTGAGGACTTACTTTCCAAGAATCTCACTTCTCAATAGGATGAAGGCTACAACCTCCTTGATAATAGATATACACTATATCCAAAAGTGAACTGTTGTATGTGACACACTTGTCTAATCAGTTCCGGTTATGCGCGGATGCCCTTATACTCTTCAAGAGCTTTATCGAGCATTCTAAAATCTTATAATTTTCTTTTATATCTCTTCTCTTCATATTTCTTTGACACTTTCTAATACATCTTTTCATGTTATATACATATGTTCATGCCTGAATAGATGCGAATATAGACAAGATCTTAGTCGGCCCAAAAACAACATTCACAATGCTTCCAAACAAATTGGCTTAAGCGTGTTTACAATATTTTTTAATACATGATTAAAAAATTATTACAATAGACACTTAGCGTTTACACAACAAAATATTACACGCTAATAAAAAAATTGAAGTCGGCTTCATACTCTATATTTTGAACTTCTAGTGTACTTGATCTTTTTGTAACTTGTCTGTACTAACATTTTGTACCATGTGTGTATAGGGTAAGCATAAAAACATATCATAAATCTTATGTCTAAAGGCGCTTAGTCTGAGTCAGTCGCACGCATGTGTTATGGTGCTCTGATCAGTTGTATATCTCTATTCTGCTCTGTCTTCTATACTTAGCCATTTTGTCTTACAAGTTTATTTGACAAAACTTCATATGACTTTGTTGCCATAATGAAAACACAAAATAAGTCACATTCTCTCTGAGATTCAACTTGCCAACAATACCTTATGAAAACTACTCTATATGAATGCGCCTAACTATCACTTTGAAAGGCGTGCATTGTTTTTTATTATTGAGCATTCATGTATCTCTAACACGTATAATCAACACCAGTGAGATTTACAAACCATGTTGATATGAATACTTCTATCTCGTATTGCGATCATGAAATTGGTAAAACCCTCACTAGTTGGAATTCCAAACTATGGGAGTATGAATACCACTTTCATCGGATTCAATGTTGCAAGTGGATGTTGGCATTGAGATATGAGAAATCTAAATGACCAAGGTATCCTTTTGCATAAACAGACAAAGATTTAATCCCTTCCATATGAAAATGTCCTCAATGATTATTTGATGATCATGTCCTTATAATAGAATGCATACTTCAATGAATTAACCTTTCAAACAATCACACAAAAATCAAGAAAAATGCCATGCTTTCATCCTTGCTGATCTAGTCAAAACATCATTGATTGGCTAGAAAAATATGACTTGAAAGTTCAATACCCCATCAAAATTTAGTATTGTTGTTGTTGTAACCATATTTCAAATATAATTTCATTCATTTCAATCTTTTGGTATATTTTTAATCCTAATAATAATATGTCAATGAGGGTTAAGGATTAATGTGCCAAGAAATGTGAAGCCAAGATCTATGATCAAGGTCTATGGTTTGATGCAATGATTCATGTGAACTGGTGTCTTCTTGTTGAGCTCCTTGATTTGGATTAGTTCCCCCAATTGATTAGAAAGATGTTGGACTTGGGAAAATTTTCCAAACTGTGACAAAAGGTCCATACATGCACATGCAGCTCGGAGACTTTTTATGATTATGTACAAATGACAGATGCAAGGATATATACAAGGGTGGTGAAAAAATGCAAATGGACAATGCAACTAGGTGAGACTTAAGGGTCAAATGGTGCCTATTTACTAGGTTTTCACAATTTGAATTTATTACACTTTTTCACTTTTTTCCTTTTATCTTTTGCTACCAAGGCTCCTATTGCTAGGTTTTCACCAAGGCACTTTTTATATTTTTTATATTTATATGTTTTATATTTATTTTTTTATATTACCAAGATGCATGTTTACTAGGTTTTCACCAAGATAAAAGAATTTCAAGATCTAGATTTGAATTTTTTTTCTTTCTTCATGCTCAATTTTCCACTATTTTTGAATTTCCTCATAATCTTTTTTCATTGTTTTCATATTTTTTAGGATCTCTTTTCATTGTACAAATAATCATGCTTTCTTTCATCTGATACTCTCACATCTAATACTCGTTCATCCTATACACTTTCATCTTATTTAGGTATAAAACCTCTTTAAGTGAATGTTAATGATACATTCTTTCAACTCACCCCCATCATAATCAACTAACTTGTATGACCCTATTCCAAAGGAAGATGTGATAATGAAGGGTCCCAACCAATTTTCTTTCAAATTCCCTTTCTTCTCTCTTTCTACTTTATTCTTAGGGTTTTCTCTCAACACTAAATCGCCAATTTGAAACACTCTAGGTTTTATCTTTTTGTTATAGTTCCTTGACATTGTGTTTTGATAAACCTTAAGATCTTCATATGCTTGTGTTTTGTGTTCTTATAGTAGCTCAAATTTTTGAAGTCTAGAAACCCTATAATATTCATCCATCACCAAACCATGTAAGGAGGCTCTCAAGGATGGAATCTTGACTTCCAAAGGTAAGACCGCCTTTGCTCCATAAACCAATAAAAAAGGTGTTGTGCTAGTTGGTGTTCTTATGCTTGTTCTATATGCCCATAATATCGGGTTTAGTTGTACATGCCAATTCCTTCCTGAATCGTCAATTGTTCTCTTCAAAATTGTAAGGATGTTCTTGTTTGTTGCTTCTGCTTGACCATTCCCTTGAGGATAATAAATTGAAGAAGAATGGTGTGTGATATGAAAATTTTCACATAGTTCATCCACATCCTTATTTTTAAATTTTTTTCCATTATCGGTTATTATAGCATGAGGAGTATCATATCTAAAAATGATGTGATTCAGGATAAACATTGAAATTTCTTTCCCTATTGTAGTCCACAAAGGAACAACTTCTACCCATTTGGTGAAATATTTTGTTGCAGTTATAAAATATTTATGACCATTGGATGAAGGTGGATAAATCATCCCAATTAAATCAAACCCCTATTGATAGAAGGGATAAGGTTTGGTCATTGGGTGTAGTTCTTGTGCTAGTATATGAATCATGTTCCCATGATATTGGCATTTCTAACATATTTTCACAAAATGGCAAGCATCTTTCTCCATGGTTGGCCAAAAATACGCCATTCATAGGATTTTATTAGCAAATTTTAACCCACTTAAATGAGACCCACATATTCCCTCGTGAACGTCTTGTAAAGAGAGTTACGATTCCTCATTCTCTAGACACCTAAGAAGCATTCCTTCAAGACTCTTATGATACAATGTGGCAGAAATTATGGTATATTCAAAATCTTAGCATATAAAATGTCTCTTTTGGTTGTGGGATTAGTCTAAGGGTAATGTTTGGTATTTTAGGTAAGAAAATGTAGGTCAATACCATGGTATGTTATGTCCAATTAATAAATATATGATCTAGGAATCATGAAGGTCAAATGTGGGTTTTACCAACTCTTCCACCAAGAATTCATATCTAGCATTTTCTTCTGGAATTTGTAGAAGAGAGGCTAAAGTTTCTATGGCATCTGCTACTTTGTTTCTGTCTCTTGGTATTTTATCAAAAAGTGATCAAGAAAAATTACTTTTTCCAGACATTTATCATCCTCTTATAAGGCATCAACTTGTCATCCTTGGATTGATATTTATCATTCATTTGATTTATGACTAGTTGAGAATCACCATAAACTTTCAATTATGTTACCTCCCATTATAAGGCCATTTTGATGCCTATAACCAGGGCTTCATATTTTGCAATATTATTGGTGCATGGAAAGAGAATTTTATAGGATTTTGGAATGGTATAGTCTTGAGGCACGTAATAAATAGGATGTTTGCCCCTGAGCTGCCATGTTGTGTGTAGGATCCATCAAAGTAGAGCTTCCATGTTTTAGCCTCAACATTAATTATTTCTGAATCTGGGAACTCAACATGAATAGGATGATTATCAATTAGAGGAGCCTCTTCCAATTGATCAGCCATGAATTGTCCTTTATCTCTTTCCTATCCACATACATTATATCAAATTTGCTCAATACCATCATCCATTTCGCCAATCTTCTTATTAGAGATAAGTAGATACTTTAGAGGATCAATATTAGCTATGAGATTAACCTTGTGGGCCAACATGTAATGATGTAGTTTTTGTGAAGAAAAAACCACTTCTAGGCATTCTCTTTCAATGAAACTATAATTCAGTTCATATTTAACCAGGGTCCTACTGAGGTAATATATAACCTTTTCTTTGCCCTTTTAATCTTCTTGAGCCAATAATACCCCTAAAGAGTGATCCATTGTTGAAATATAAAAGAATAATTGCTATTCCTTAATAGGTGTTATTTTTATTGGTGGTTTTATCAAGTATTTCTTCAATAATGAAAAGGCTTCATCACATTGCTTGTCCCACTCGAACATTATATCCTTGTGCAGAAGTTGAGTGAAGGAATGGTATTTTTTGACTAATTTGGATATGAACCTTCTTATGGATTGTAACCTGCCTTGAAGTGACCTCATTTGGCTTATGTTTCTTGGTGCTTCCATATCCATGATAACTTGGACCTTTTGGGGGTCTACTTTTATGCCTTTTGCATAAACTATGTAGCCTAACAAATTTTCTAGATTGTACCCCAAATGCACACTTTTTGGGATATAACCTTACTGTAAATTCTCTAGCCTTGTGAAAATCTTCTCCAAGATTGGTAGGTGATCTTTCCTTGCATGTGATTTAGTCAAAATTTCATCCACATAGTCTTCAAGAAACTTATGCATCATGTCATGGAAAATTGTGGTCATAGCCCTTTGATAGGTTTCTCTAGAATTTTTAAGGTTGAAAGGAATGGTGTTCCAACAAAAGGTACCCAAAGTACATGTAAAAGCCTCTTTCTCTTGATCCTCTGGAGCTATCTTGATTTGGTTATCCCACTAAATCCATCCATGAGGGAGAACAAATAATGTCCTGATGTCAATTCCACTATAACATCAATGCTTGGTAATGTAAAATCATCTTTTGAACATGCTAAATTAAGATCTCAAAAATCTATGCACACTCTGATTGATTTATCATGTTTTGAAACTAGTACAATATTGGAAATCCATTTAGCATAGGCAATAACTCTTACCAACCATACCTTTAATAATTTCTCCAATTCTGCTTTACTAGCAAGGGTACATGAGGATGCATCTTTCTTACCTTTTGTTTAACTAGCTTAGCCCCTAGACTTACAGTTAGGTGATGCATAATGAAATTGGAATCTATCCTTGGCATATATGCATAAGACCATGCAAAATTGCCTTGATTTTCCTTGAAGAACTTAATGAAGTCTTTCCTTTCTGCTAGATTCAATGAAGTTGCAAGGTGTATGATCTTTGGTTCTAGTTCAATGCCAATGCTTACCTTCTTCGTGGGTTCAATCAGTATGGGAGACCTTTCTTCATCATGTTCTAGTAGAGTGTCCAATCTCTCTTCCTTAGGTGCCACAGTTGGTTTTTGACTTTTGGAAACGTCCTTTATTTTTACTTCTTTTGGGTCTAGCACTGCCACATTGTGGTTTTCACCACTAGACCATTTAATTTTTTCTTATTTCTTTTCTTTTCTTATTTTGGAATAAGAGATTGGCCACTTGCCTCCTTTGTTCTTCTTTGATTTAATTCATTGATGGAAGAGGGTTCAACTTCATTTAGGTATAGGGCCACTGAATTGTCATTGGGGAAGAAAAGTATATCATTTGGCTCGTTTAGGTCCCAATCAATTAACTTGAAATGCATAAGGGATAAAGGCTCATTAGGTAAGTTTGTATCCATGAGTTTTAAGGACATGAATTCATTGTGAGGTTTGCACATTGTATCTCTTAAGTCTATGACATAGGCTTTCTCAAGATGTTCCATAGAACTTGGATCACAATCCTCCTCACTTGAGTCCTCTTGGGTTTCTTGAGAAGAAACATATAGTGTGTTAAACCTAATGTTTGATTCTCCTATCCATGAAGGTACACATGGTTCACCAACCCAACGAGTTCCATTTGAGTCTTCCCTTGAATTATATTATTTCTGAATGTTAGGCCCTTGATTAGAACTCGATCTGTGAGCTAAACTTGACTCTCTCATTTGATTAGATATAGGAAAAAAGGGATGAATCACATCTACCTCCTTATCTCTACAAGAGGTCTCGAATAAATAATCCCATTCATATTTGGTGCAATCATCTTCAGTTTTTGAATATATCATGTGGATGTGTTCATAGGGTTTATTAGAGTTATTTTGACAATTTCCTTGCTCATGATATCCTATCCCATATTTTTCCTCACTAGACCTCCATGAGGGTTGTATAGGTTCTAACAAACCTTTATTTCTTGTGCCCAAAGTTCCTCTTCCTTTTTACCCCATTTTTTGCATGATTTGGTAACCCTTACCATATTGATGTGTTTCGATGCTAACATTTTGCACCCTTTCTACATGAGAACTTGAAGCCTCGTCCTGTTTGTATAGCCACTTAAAAACTTCATTATCCTCATTTTCCCTAGATGAGGAGTCACTTGATCTCACAAAATGTGCATTATATTTTTCATTTGAATGAGCACTAGATGTATTCCCACGTGATTTGGGGGAAGTAGGTAAATCAAACAATGACAAAGAATATTCCCCTACCCCTTTTTGTTTGATTTTGCATTATTTTTCTAAATTCTTCATTAACTTATCCATCTTTTGATAGTGTGTTTCTTGGACTCTTTCATTTTCAACCATAGAGGATTTTGAGTTTTCCTCATTTTGATGTGAAACACTTAAACTAGTATTCTTTTTGCCTTCATCTACAACACTAACTTTTTGTTTTCCCTTAGTCGATGTAGGTGAGTTAGTTTTTTCTTGGCTTGAGTTGGCAATAAAATTTGAACTAGGACTATTTCCTTGAATTTCCTCCTTAGCAGCACTCGATGTAGTCCCTTCATTATTGTGTGGAATGAATGACTCATTCACAAGTTTGAAAATTTTGCAGCATTGGAATGGATTAAAGTCTCCACTCATAGTGATTTCTTCACCCATGTATGGGAACTTTATACATTGATGGTAAGTTGAAGGCACTGCTTGCATTTCATGAATCCATGGCCTTCCCAGCAAGATGATGTATATCAATTTCATATCAAGGACTTTTAAAACAATGTCTTTTTGAATCAGAATAACTCTGATATGTAGAACCACCATTCCTTTGGAAGATCTTTCTTCATCATCATAATCTTTAATGGTAATCTTCTTCTTTGGTTCAACGACATCTTCGACAAATCCTAGGGCTTTCACCAGACTCAAGGTATAAATGTTTAAACTAGTTCCACCATCAATGAGGAATTGTTTGACATGATTTTTATGTATCAACACTTCTATATGCAATAGAAGATTTTGGGAATGATTGATGGACATATCAGGGTATGTGAAAAATCATGGTATACCAAGCTATGGCCTTAAGTGGCAATGAAAAATCAAAAAATCAGGGCTAGTCAACTTGACGTAAAAATTTGAACATCTTATTGACCTTGTGTGAAGAAGTTGTAAGAGTAGAATCTATAAGAAATTGAATGTAGTTTCTAAACTAATAGCCCTTTTCTAAAAAAAAAAATTAATCTAATTGTTGAAAACTTTAGATTTAATGTACTAGTACAACAATTTCACGAAAAAGATAAAAGTGTGTGTATGTCTGACCACCTTAATCATAATCAAATGATGATATATTTTCACAAGATACAAGATATAAGTAGTAGACTCGTGCTCAAATATGATGCATATTTTTGTGTAATTATTTCCCAAATAAATATTTAATTATGAATTTTCTGCTACAACTTATTCATAATAAACAAACTCCTGTGTCTGACCACCTTAACTAATTCTAAACTTTATAAAATTGAAAACTTTTTTTTTCTTATAGTAGGCGAAGCATAGAATGTGACACGCGTTTTAGATTTCAAAAAGGTTAAACCGTTTGAACGTTATAGTTGTTTCTCAATCAGTCTATCAATTATAACTTTAGAGGTAACTCAATTAGAAAATAAGTAATAATTACTTACTAAACTTGAAATTTGACAGCAATTATATTGATGGAAATTTGATAATGTCTTTAAGCAATCCTTTTTTTTTCATCAATTTCGGGTGAAAAAATGTCATCATCTACATGGTCAAAGTCTAGAGATCATAGGAAATATGAACATGTATTTTGGGTTGACCATCCACATTTGGCATTGCAAAGCCAAAACCCAAGGAAAATACCAAGCCTAATTGGATATCCAAAACAATATCGCATATCCGATACTTTTTCATATTCAATATTATCGGATATGCGATATGTCCCGCCCAATTTTAACATTTCAATTTCAGTGCTATTTTCAATTTTTATTTTAGTTTTTTAGGTTGTATATTATAGATTTCACTTTATAAAATAGTAACATTATATATTTATAGTAGATGATAATAGCGTTATTATTATATAAATATTTATATTAGTATTGTATAATAGTAGTATTATATTTTTATTAATATTAGTATGATATTTTGTAATATTAGCATTAATATATTATTATTATTTATATTAGTATTATATTATATTATTATAGAGAGAGAGAGATGGTGCAACATTCAAACTATTCATCGTGGGACCAAACCGTTAGCTCCATTGGCTTCGGTTGGCCAGGTAAACAGTAAGGGAGACCTTTTTTTGTTCGCATAGCATCAAAAATGTTTTGGTGCATGTCAGACCAAAGTGTTTCGAAGGTGAACTAAGTGAAATTGGGCAGCGATATCTCAAACCTTGTGAGAGATATCAGAGATCCATGAAGTGCACAAGCACAATCTTTGGAAGGCCTACAAGCATGTAGATTAGTTTTGGGATATTCTACTTTCATTCTATTTGGCATCCCGATCTCGGTTGGTGAAAATAGTTGCATTGTTGCTCAGTTGAAAGTTTCTCAATGGTACAAATTTAAAATAGTTCATTGTGGGACCAAACTTTTAGCTCCATTGGCTTTGGTTGGCTGGGTAAATTCTAGGTGAGACCTTTTTTTTCTCACGTAGCATCAAGAACATTCTAGCGCATGTCAAGCCAAAGTGTTCCCAAGGTCCACTAAGAGAAATTGGGCAGAAATTTTTGGAGAGCATAATCTTAGACCTCATGAGAGATATTAGAGATCCATGAAGTGCACAAGGACTTTCTTGGGAAGGCCTAAAAGCACATAGATTAATTCTATGATATTCCACTTGGATTTCATTTGGTGACATGATCTTGGTTAGTGAAAAAATTTGCATTATTTCTCAGTTGAAAGTTGCTCAATGGTGAAAATTTCACACTGTTCTTCATTGAATCAAACCATCAGCTCCATTTGGCTAGGTAAATTCTAGGGGAAACCTTTTTTTATCATGTGGCATCAAGAACATTCTGATGCATGTTGGACTGAAGTGTTCCTAATGTGCACTAAGAAAAATTGGACAGTGATGTTTGGAGAGAAATAACTCTGACCTCGTGAGAGTATCAGAGATTCATGAAGTGCACAAGGACCATCTTGGGAAGGCCTACAAGAACATATATCAATTTTGGGATATTCTACTTAAATTCCATTTGGTGACCAGAGCTTGGTTTGTGAGAAAAATTGCATTATTTTTAAGTTGAAAGTTTCTCAATGGTGCAACTTTCAAATTGTTTGTCGTGGGACCAAACTATCAGCTCCATCGGCTCGAATTGGTCAGATAAATGCTAGGGAAGACCTTTTTTTTCTCACCTAGCATCAAGAACATTATGGCACATGTCAAACTGAAGTATTCCCAAGGTGCACTAAGAAAAATTGGCTAGAAATTTTTGGATAGCGATATCTCAGACCTCGTGAGAGATATCATAGATACATGAAGTGAAAAAGGACCATCTTGAGAAGGCCTACAAGAACGTAGATCAGGTCTAGGATATTCCCCTTGGATTCCATTTGGAAACCCGATCTTGGTTGGTGAAAAAATTTTCATTATTTCTCAGTTGAAAGTTTCTCAATGGCGCAACTTTCAAACTATATGTTATGGGACCAAAATGTTCTCCATCAACTCTAGTTGGATGGGTAAATGCTAGGAGAGACCTTTTTTTTCTTGTGTAGCATCAAGAATTTTCTAGCGCATGTCAGACTGAAGTATTCCCAAGGTGCACTAAGGGAAATTGGGCAACAATATTCAGAGAGTGATATCTCAGACCTCTTGAGAGATATCAGAGATCTCTGAAGTGCACTCTGACTTTCTTGGGAAGTCCTACAAGCACATAGATCATTTCTAGGATATTCCACTTGGATTCCATTTGGCAACCTAATCTTAGTTGGTGGAAAAAGTTACACTGTTACTCAGTTGAAAGTTTCTCAATGGTGCAACTTTCAAACTGTTCATCGTGGGACCAAACCATTAGCCCCATCAGCTCGGGTTGGCCAATTAAATTATAGGGGATATCATTTTGTGCTCACGTAGCATCAAGAACATTCCAATGCATGTCAGACCGAAGTGTTCCCAAGATGCGCTAAGAAAAATTGGACAACAATATTTGGAGAGCAATATCTCTGACCTCATGAGAGATATTAGAGATCTGTGAAGTGCACAAGGAGAATCTTGGGAAGTCCTACAAGAATGTATATAAGTTTTAGAATATTCCACTTGGATTTGATTTGGTGACCTAATCTCGGTTGGTGAAAAAAGTTGCATTGTTGCTCAGTTGAAAGTTTCTCAATGGTGCAACCTTCAAACTGTTCTTTGTGGGACCAAACCATCATCTCCATTAGCTCTGGTTGGCTAGGTAAATGCTAGGGGAGACCTTTTTCTCACATAGCATCAAGAATGTTCTGACACATGTCAGACCAAAGTGTTCCCAAGGTGCACAAAGTGAAATTGGGCAACAATCTTTGGAGAGCAATATCTCAAACCTCGTAATAGATATCAGAGATCTATGAAGTGCACAAGGACCATCTTGGGAAGGCTTGGAATCATTTATCTCATTTCTTTGATATTCCACTTGGATTGCATTTGGCGACCCAATCTTGGTTGGTGCAAAAAGTTGCATTGTTTCTCAATTGAAAGTTATTCAATCGTGCATCTTTCAAACCATTCATCCTACAACTAAACCATCTATTATGTTAGCTCTAGTTACAACACCAGTTACAACCCCATTCTACCCACAGAGATGCAAAAGAATATTAGCAACCACCCTATACCAAAGTGTCTCCTAGGTCTATTACACCTATTAGTCCAGTTGTGGTTACTAATGTAGACCAACCTGGAACACCAATCAACTCATACAATCCAACTGATCCAACCATCCATTATGTTAGTGATTTTTCTTGCACTCTCCTTTCCTAGATGAGATTCTAAGACTAGGATGTGGAATTCAAACCTAGGAGACAAACTTAACACCCTTTGCAGATAGGAGACAAGAGAAAGATAACTTTAACAAGGTTCAAAGACCTCCTTCACTTTGAGCTCCACATCACTTAGGTGGGCACTACCTAATTTGCACATGCATAACCTCTTTGTGAAAAAAATAGCTTGCAGATACATAACTGTGGAATAGATTTCAAACCTTTAGGTAATATATACCTCAGTGTTCTACCAAATCTCATGCAATATCTCACTTGCATATAGTATGTCTGAAAACTAGAACTATCCTAACTCCTATAAACATGAAAAGGAAATTATTTTCATTTATGATTTGACTAATGGATCCCTAAAATACCCTAGATCTCTCATAGACCAGTGCCTTATCCAATGGGAAACATATTCAAACATAAAATTGCAAAGAGGACTATGAATAAAGAAGATAGAACAGTCTAATATGTCTAATGCCTTACATTAAACATACCCCCATTAATCAAGCTCTACTTGTGAATCTATTGGAATAGTCCCAAAGGATAACTAAGAGGGGGGTGAATTAGTTATCAGCTATTTTAATTCTTTTCTTCTCTTAGATATAAATTAACATAAATCAAATGTATATTTAGATAACACAATAGAGAACACAACAATTTTGGTTACGGGGAAACCAAATAGGTAAAAACCCCTGTGGGAATTAGCACCCACAAAGAAATGTACTTGAGTATAATTATCCCTATTAGGAGATCTTGCAACTATGTTAGGATTTTTTCTTTACAATGGAATGATTATAGAGACCTGGTTAAAGGTCAGACCCTGTTAGGAGTCTTTTACAAGTAACCCTTTTACGAGTGAGGACTCACTATCCAAAAGCTCATTGCTAAGATGATGAAGGCTGCAACCTTCAGTAGAATAGATATACACTATATATGATGGATGAACTATTTGAGTAGACCTATTGTCTTGATCAGTTCTAATGAATTGTAATCGTCTTCTATTTCTTCACATAATTCTTCAACTTATTATGTCTGACTTTCTGCTCTCTTTTGTCTTTTGTTTTTCACTTCATTTTCCCACTTAGCGAACACATATGAACTGCTATATGTATATTTATAAAGGATAAGGTCACAATGGTATCTGGAAACACTTCATCAACTTCTTTGTTGGATTAACTAACCATGCAATTAAAGTTAGAACTACGCAACTCAAACTGAATAGACACAATGCTTCACAAAGTCAAATTCACCAATTTAACTCCAACTTCATGATTCTAATAGAACACATTTGGAGCCTTTAGATAATTATATTTAACTCATTACTAAACATGAATACAAACATGCATATCCCAAAGATAAGTGCAACTCAAGAAATAATGTAATTGCGTCGGCTCTTCACAGATAATCTTTAGTCATTGTAACTGTCATAACTGATTAACATAACTCAACGAAAACTTCATATCTGATTCATCGTGAATGCATAGAGCATCTAGAACATGTATAAACCATGGAAATAAACATGCATAGCTCTAGAACATTTGTACTGATAATTGTATATAGAACACTGATGTATATTATATGTTGTCATCAATGACAAACACACAATCAATTATTTGCAAAAAAGAAAATCTCCAACAATCTCCCCCTTTGACATTGATGGAAACATATGATATCATCAACTCAAAGTGTCTTCCTTCTTTTTACAATCTTCTCAATATCCTCATCAAAAGCTCCTCTTCACTGTTGCTTCTCTTCTAACTGTATGCTCCCCTAAAGTATATGCTCCCCCTTACTAATACTCCCCCCTTTGACATCAATGGAAAAGGGTGTTAAACACCATTAGGCATAGGTACTACTCCAGAAGTAGAGTAGTCAACCATTCATTAGTCACCAAGGACTGATGTTCTTGCTGCAAATTCTAATCAAACTCAAGAAAGGGAATTAATCCCATCTTCTCCCCGAGATACTCAAAAGTATCTTTTGATAATAGCTTTGTAAAAATATATGCTAATTGTTCTTTAGTGCTCACATAATCCAGCTTTACTTCTCTCTCTACAACTTTTTCTCCTAGAAAGTGGTATTTGATCTCAATGTGTTTTGTCTTTGCATGCATCACAGGGTTCTTTGACATATTAATAGTACTAGTGTTGTCATAGTGAATGACAATAGGATAATCAATCTGAATACCAAATTCTTTAATCATCTATTTGATCCAAACCATTGTTGAAAAATTCAATGTTGTTGCAACATACTCAGCTTCTGTTGTTGACTGAGAGATACAATTCTTCTTTTTACTTGTCCAAGTGACCAATCTGTCTCCAATAAATACTACTCCTTTTGATGTACTCTTTCTATCATCAACACAACCTACCAAATCAGCATCAGTATACACATGAGTTTTATATTCTCTAAGTTAGGATACCATAAACCATATTCTATAGTTCCTTTTAAGTATCTGAATATTCTTTTTATTGCCATTAGGTGATTTTTCTTGGGTTCAGCTACAAATCTTCCAACAATGCCAACTGCATTAGAAATATCAGGTCTAGATTGAGTAAGATATATTAGTTTTCCAATCATAGACTTGTATAGAGTCTTGTCAATTGTTGTGGAATCATCATCTTTATAAAGCTTGATTCCTTTTATCATTGGGGTGCTTACTGGTTTGCAATCTTCCATTTTGAAATTCTTCAATATCTCTTTCACGTACTTAGACTGATTTATGAATATGCCTTTGTCTATTTGTTTTACATTAAATCCAAGAAAATATTTGATAGTTCCAATCATGCTCATTTCAAACTCACTTTTCATCTCCTTGGTGAATTCTTCACTTAGTTTTTCATTACCTCCAAAAATAATGTCATCAACAAAAATAGCAATGAGTAGTAATCCTTCATTTGTCTCTCTTATGAATAAGTTACAGTCTACTACTCCTTTTCTAAATCCTATCTTTGTTAAGTAACCATCAAGTCTCTCATACCAAGCTCTTGGGGCCTGTTTAAGTCCATAAAGTGCTTTCTTTAGTATGCATACCATGTCTGGTTTTTCTGAAAGTTTGAATCCTTGAGGTTTCTCTATGTAGACTTATTCCTTCAAGTCACCATTCAGAAAAGCTGACTTGACATCCATTTGATATACTTTGAAGTTCTTGAATGTTGCATAGGCCAAAAACAACTTGATAGCTTCCATTCTTCTCATAGGTGCAAATGAATCAGTGTAGTCTATTCCTTCTCTCTACACATATCCTTTACATAATAATCTTGCTTTGTTCCTTACCACTGTACCTTCTTCATTCATTTTGTTCCTGAATATCCACTTTGTTCCAATCACGTTCTTGTCATGAGGTCTAGGGACTAGTTCCCATATTTCATTTTTGATTATTTGATCTAATTATTCTTGCATAGCACTTTTCCAATCTGAATCTTTGCACGCATCTTCAACACTTAAGGGTTCAATCTAAGAAATTAAGCATACCTCTTCATCAGCGGTTGGACCTTTTGCTCTGGATCTTGTCAAGTCTTTAGAACTTTGATCTCCAATGATATCTTCCTTAGAGTGGTATTTGGATGTGTATTTTGATTTCTTAGGAGTGACACTTTCATCTGTAATATGTGATTCTTCTTCACTTGGTTCAGGATTGTTACATGAAACATCAATACAGTCAAACATTTCTTCAATAACTGTGTCCTTATTGATGGGTCTGGGCTCATCTTCAATCATGGGAGCACATTCATAGTATCTTTCTTGAATCATAAAATTCTCATCAATCTTCACATGAGTAATTTTAATTATCTTTTTTAATCTTAGATTAAAACATCTATAAGCTTTGCTTTTAGTAGAGTAACCAAGAAAAATACCTTCGTCGCTTCCAACATCAAACTTGCCAATACTATCATCTCTCTTGATGTAGCACTTGCTTCCAAAGATTCTAAAGTATTTTATAGTAGGTACATTACCAAACCAAAGTTTATAGGGTGTCTTGTCTACGCCTGGCCTCAATTGTATTCTATTGATAGTATAGATTGTTGTATTGACCGCATCTCTCCAATAGGTATGAGAAACCTTTCCTTCAATCATGATAGTATGCATTGTGTCAAGTATTATTATGTTCCTTCTTTCTGAAATCCCATTCTCCTGAGGGGTTCTAGGTGCACTTAACTGTCTCTTGATTCCATGTTCTTCACAATAATCATAAAATTGGTCGGAGGTGAATTTTGCTCCTCTATCAGATCTTAGACATTTTATCTTTAATCCAGATTCATTCTCAACCTTAGCTTTGAACACTTTGAACTTCTCAAAAGCTTCAGATTTGTCTTTTAGGAATGAAACCCACATCATCCTTGAGAAATCATCAACAAACAAAATGAAATACCTTTCTCTGTAGTATGATTTTGTTTGAGTAGGTCCACATAGGTATGTGTGTATCATATATAATTTGTTTTTTAGCAGAGTCTTGTTTTCTCCTGAATGAGGTCCTCACATGCTTTCCCATCACACATTCCCTACACATGGTGTCAACTGGTCTTGCAATACTTGGAAGGTCTCTTACTGGCTTTACATTACTTCTCTTAACTATGTTGTCAAAATTGATATGACAAAGTCTCTTGTGCCATAGCCAACTGTCATCCACTTTTGCAACAAAACAACTTACTTATATATTGAGCTGAAAGACATTACCTTTGGTCTTTGATCCTGATTCAATAATGTCTCCTTATTTGTTGTTAATGATGCACTGGTTGTTTTTGAATTCCAGCTGATATCCTTTATCAAGAAACTCTCCAACACTTAGTAAGTTATGATGTAAACCATCAACATAAAGAACATCATCTGTCTTATTCTTTCCATCTAAGGTGATAGAACCTCTACCTATGATAGGTTTTGGAGTGTTATCTCCAAATCTAACCATGCCACCTTTATACTTGTCCAAATGTACAAATTTGTCATTTTATCCTATCATGTGGTGTGAACATCTGTTGTCAATGATCCATTCAGATCTAATGTCAGCTTTTGAAACTAATGCTAACTCTCGTGCTTTTTCTTTATCTTCTTTGTCCATTTCTTCAAGCATCTTCTCAATGTCCTTTAATGGAAAAAAATCTAATTTCATCTTCTTCTGAATCATCATCACTTACACCATCTTCAGCATGATAACATTCCTTAGTGTACTCGGGCTTGTAATCTGATCTAAACTTTTTGACTCTTGTAGGACACTTGGATGTAAAGTGACCAACTTTTTTGCATGAAAAACATTTGAATGGTAGTTGTCCTTCATATTTCCCTTTACCTTTCCTTTCTTTCTTGGAAATCATAGCAATGATTACTTCTAGTTCTGTATCCACTTCTTCATTATTGCTAGAGCTTCTTATGGATTTCTTGTTGTGGACTGAGGCTTTGAAAGCTATCTCACTTTCAGGTTATGTCTTCAATCTTGATATCTCAAATGCAGATATTTTTGTGATCAAAGTCTCCCTCTTGAATTCTTTTGAAAATTGCATAGTATCATCTAAGATATTGATCTTTCTCTCATAGTCTGCTGTCAATGTGGTCATTAGTTTGTCCATTATATCATTCTGAAATTTATCCACCATTGTTCCTGATACCCGAAACTGCTTCATTAATTCTCTGATTGTAGGCTCTGATGTTTTCTTCAGGTAGCATCTCTAAGTTGTTGTATCTTTTCTTCCATGTCTTTCTACGTTCATTCTTTTCTTGGATGTCTCCTTCAAACATATATTCTAAGTATTTCCAAATAGAGTATTCTTTATCTGCCTTCTTGATCTCAGAAAATTCACTATCAAATAGGGCATTGATTAGGGCTTCTTTGGTGATTGTATTTATAGTGAACACTTTCTTTTGTTTGATTGTAGATTCTTCTTCTGCAAGGTCTTTCAAGGTGGGAAATTCAATTTCTTGAGTGGAAATCTCATAGATCTCAAATCCAATGCACTGAAGATGTGTTATCATTTTGTTCTTCCAGTCAAGATAGTTTTCTCCAT
>MU223547.1:3085797-3129041 GCA_018584345.1 Thuja plicata | reverse complement strand
TATAAATTAACATAAAGAAAATGCACATTTAGATAACACAATAGAGAACACAACAATTTTGGTTACGGGGAAACCAAATAGGTAAAAACCCTGGTGGGAATTAGCACCCACAAAGAACTGTACTTGAGTATAATTATCCCTGTTAGGAGATCTTGCAACCCTATTAGGCATTTTTCTTTACAATGCAATAAGTACAGAGACTTGGTTAAAGGTTGGACCCTGTTAGGAGTCTTTTACAAGTAACCTTGTTAGGGGTGAGGACTCACTGTCCAAAAGCTCACTGCTAAGATGATGAAGGCTGCAACCTTCAGTAGAATAGATATACACTATATCTGATGGATGAGCTATTTGAGTAGACCTTCTGCCTTGATCAGTTCCAATGAATTGTAATCTTCTTCTATTTCTTCACATAGTTCTTCAACTTATTCTGTCTGACTTTCTGCTCTCTTCTGTCTTTTGTTTTTCACTTCATTTTCCCACTTAGCGAACACATTTGAACTAATATATGTAACTTCATCAAGGATAAGGTCACAAAGGTATCTGTAAATACTTCATCAACTTCTTTTCCAACTTAACTAACCATGCAATCAAAGTTAGAACCACGCAACTCAAAATGAATAGACGCAACACTTCACAAAGTCAGCTTCACCAATTTAACTCCAAATTCACAATTCTGATAGAGCATGTTTGGCACCTTTAGATAATTATATTTAACTCATTACTAAACATGAATACAAACATGCATATCCCAAAGATAGGCACAACTCAAGAAATAATGCACTTACATTGGCTCTTCACAGATAGTCTTTAGTCACTGTAACTGTCATAACTTATTAATGTAACTCAACAGAAACTTCATATCTGACTCAGCATGAATGCACATAGCATCTATAAAATGTATACACCATGGAAATAAACACGCATAGCTCTAGAGAATTTGTACTAATAATTGTATATAGAACATTGTTGTATATTATATGTTGTCATCAATGACAAACATACAATCAATTATTTGTACAGAAGCAAATCT
This sequence comes from Thuja plicata, assembly GCA_018584345.1. Taxonomy (NCBI): domain Eukaryota; kingdom Viridiplantae; phylum Streptophyta; class Pinopsida; order Cupressales; family Cupressaceae; genus Thuja; species Thuja plicata. Next base: position 3,128,011 of record MU223547.1, on the reverse strand, counting down.
CCAACAGAATCCACCTGTGTATTCAAATATGCAATTACCTACTCAAATTATTTAACTCTCCCCTTGGAAGAGACCTTGGAATAGATAATATATTGATCAGCATCTACTGAAAGACAAGTTGGCATACCCTTGATACCCCAACTCATACATATCTGAAGACAAATCCTAAATCATAGTCATCCTTTAAATGATTCCATTGTTGATCAACAATGGACAAAACCAAAATACCCTTGATGCCTTAGTCTCTATGATTCAAAAATCAAATGGAGACAACTTGATAAAAAAATAACAACACTTAAATTTCATTCAAGAATCTTGTTATTACAATGATGTTCTTCTTTGAAACTAGAAAGGAACTAAGGACACCCTATATGAAGAGAAAATGAAGAAATATTTACAAAGGAACCACACTTGGAACCTTCTCTAAATTCTTGTAGAGAAACTAGAACCCTAACAATAGAAAAAATAAAGATACATATAGCAAAAGGAAACCCTAAAAATGATAGATAATTGACATCTGTCCTTTTGCATCTAATTCATACTTACCCTTCTTTCTCCCATGACATGATCTTTCTTCAAAAGATCTTAAATACAATTTGATCAGCATACCTACTTGTCTGAAAGCAATAACTCGACTAATGAATGCAGAAATAAAGAAGAATTTGATCAGAACCCTAATAGCACCAGTTGACAAAAATATAACCATAGTCAATAAAATACTATCCATCTGCACCCTACAGCCTCAATAAATTGATCCAAAAGATCATATCAAAACATTTAAAGAGCTTTGTGACTTGGAAAGTAGTGCCACTGCTTGAAACCCTGAGAAATGAATTTAAATATTCAAACATCTAGTTGCAACAGCTACAGGTGGTACGGAAACCCTATCAGTGGCCCAAATTCAAACCTTTATACACTTTAAAACAAATTCGTCGATCTACTTTAAGTTACCTGGGCATCAAGTAAAAAAAAAAATTACTTAAACCCAGTCAACCTCCATTGACCTCCATATGGCACCTCCCCATTGGGCCTTAGAACTACATGACTTTTTTGACCAGCCTAGACATGTGTCACACAGGTGTGATGGCATGATCTGACTAGATCTACCATGACTAGGATTGTGTCATAGCACCCTACTGACACCTATCACCATGCTTGACAACCATCTTCCTTGTGTTACCCTCTAATTTTCTAGGACCTCTGCCACCTAACCATCCAACTTGGCCCCACCACCTATAGTCTTCCATATGTCACACAGTCATGATGGCACAAACTGACAGGACTTGTCATGAATAGGACCGCTCCATAGTGCCCTTCTGACATCTGACACTTCATTGAGTCCTCTTCACCTAAGCACGGGCCCACAAAATTATCCTTCCTTCCTGCCAGTTGGCCGCTACATCACCACCTAACTGTTTGACCTCGAACTGCAAGCCAAAAACCTACATGTCTTTTGGCACTTAAGTATTGAGGGCTTGGTTATAAAAACAATAAGTATCCTCACTGCACAGCCAATGTGGGATAAAGGACTTAGACCATTTGAAAAAAAATCTAACCAACGAAGGCACCATGGACAAACCTACTATTTCCAACCCCTTTTAACTGTATAGAGACCACCCAAGAGTAGCAAAACATGACCTCCTCGACCCTATGCAACCTTCTGCCACAAAATAAAGAGGAAAAATATTTGCAAATTGAAGACTTACGCTATGAGAGCTCTACAAAAATCTCAAATTAGTACTCACATAAATGAGTACTAACACATTCATCATAGGAACAAATCAGTAGAGGCAAAATAAGATATCTAAACTTCTATGACTGTCACATTTCTATAGTAACCTCATGAAAGTTAGACATGTATGAGGTTTAACATCACGAACTCTCCCCTTCCTCTTAGATTCAACCATCTCATGGAATATATAATTTTTTCTTGTTCATTTCTTAATAGTTTTAGATTCAATTGGTTGACTGTCTTGTGACAATGTTGTCTTTCCTTTTGATTAGAAGAATGCAATAAGTGATTCATCCTCTTTATGTGGTCTCTATGGCATGGGGATGGATCCAAGAGTTGTATAGTATATTATTAACATTAAATATCTAGGAGAAATTGGAATTTCCAGGGTGATCACCAATTGAGATGAAGTTGCAGGTTTGTGGGTGCATAGAAAGTAAGCCATGACTATAGTAGCCAGGGATTGGGCTTAATAAGGGTATGTTTTTATGTTTGATTTTGTTTTTATATGTCAAGTACATGGTGTAGGATCCAATATTTGGGTCTAGAAGGGAGTTTTGGCTTGAAATTCATAAAGCCCTAGTTGTAGGCTTGAATTGGTGAGGGTCTTGTAGTTTTGGTGTTTGCAGAGAGATTTTGGCCAAACAAAGTACATAATCCTTACATTTGAGACATATTTAAAGACTTTTGAAAAGAACAGTCTGGGAGTAATTACTTTATATAGTTTCTTTGTAAAGTGGGTCAATTAGGCCTAGGAAGGAAGGTTGGAACAGAAGTATTCGGGGTTGATTATCCAAAAAAACCAAACCTGAGTTTAATATATCTTAAGTGGGGTCAAAAAGGGTATTTGAATCTACCATTGCATTTTGGAGTGTTTTGGCAATTTTTGGCAAAAAGTTCAAAAACTAGGGGAAATAGGGCTAGTAGGTCTACTAGTCCTATTTAGGCTTAAGAGAGGATTGGGATGCCAAATCCATTGTAGGGGATTTTGACTAGTCCGAGAAAGTGTGGAATGATGTTGGAAGATGATTCAAGGTTCTAGAGGCAGTGGGTAGGTCTTTTCATTCATTTTATGCAATTGGAGCCTATGGTGCATTTGGGGGTTCCTAACAATGCATGAAAAAGATATAATATGGAAATGAACATACATACAATGCATGAAAAAGATGTAGTATGGAAATAATACATACATACATACATACAACACATGGAAAATATATAATATGAAAATGAACATACATACATAAATACAATGCATGACAAAGACATAATATGGAAACAATACATACATAAAACACATGACAAAGATATAATATGGAAATGATACACACATAGAACACATGAAAAAGATAAAATAACCAGATATGAGCATGTAGATATGTATATATGAAATTTTTTTGTACAAAATGTGGCACATACCATCTCAAAATCTTTAAGAAATCAACATATCTAGATATAATGTGTCATATGCCATCTCAAAATGTGTCATATGGAATCTCAAAATAAGAAACAATTACAAATGTTTATAGTACATCCTATTCTACTAGTGGATTATCAAAATGTAGCCTCTTTTAAGTACTCTTTGGCTCTGATGGATCCTGCATTCAAACACAAAAGTGAAACCTCAAGTTAGATTACATAATTTATATCATCTCTACAAATCAAAAATAAAAATTCAAAATCATAATCAATAATAATAAATAAATAAATTTTAAAATTGAACTCTCATGTACCTCGCCTCTCTATCTCCTTCTATGGTCAAGATTCCTAACATATGTCCTTGGTAGCGAAGGGACAATGCCACCAATGTCGACTCCAACTTGTATATGTTTGTGAAAATGAGATTGATCTATGATTTATACTAGATTTAACATTAAATCCTTGGTAGAAAATATATGTTTACAAAATAATTGAATTAACATTAAAACTTACCTATGTTTAACTTTCTTCAAGAAATTTTGGTTGGGTCATTAATGATACAAACCCTTGGCATTGTACCTCCCTCAAACTAGGGGTGACCTACAAAAGTCAAACAGATACTTGATACAATCATGACTTGATCATATTATATATACTTGATAGTAAAATTATAAAAAAAAAATTTAGAAATATATGTACTGTGGGGCTATCACTGTGAATTGATATTCTCGTGACTCTATCATGGTGAATCAGTCTCACGACATCATCAGCCACTACCCTCTATTAAATAAACTATGTAAATTAAAATGAGTACGCACAAATGAAAAGTATACATGTATGCATAAACAATATAAAATACTTAATTACCTTCCTCTTATCAACACCTGATGCATGAACCCCCTCACATTGCCCCCCAGTGGTGGCTGGTGAAACCTATATCAGTATGTAACAAGATGATCATAAAAATTAGAAAACACGTGTATATACTATTATAAAAAAGGAAACCAATGAGTACATTAAAACATATGTACTGTGGAAGTATCAAGGCCAAATGAAATGTATGAAAGCATGGATCCCTCCACCTATACCATCAACTCCTTTTCCATCAACTAAACATAAATGGAGCACATAAAAAAACATAAGTGGGAAATCATTATAAGAAAATTATACTAAAAATACGAACGTTTAAAATTAAATACAATGTGACAATTTAACTTTTTACTCTTACCATAACACTTGGAATCCATGGCTCTGCATGCCCCTCCTCATCTCTCCTATGATGAGCATCTCCATGAGGTGCTTTAGTGCCTTTTTTAATCACTTAAAATTGGTCTACTCTAACCAATAGGCTTAAATTGCCCTAAATCTTAATCAATCATAAAGCATTAATTGATACTCCTAGCCATTCAATTAAATCAAAATATAAATTTCCATGGCTAGTGATGTTAATTAAAGTGATTTAATCAATTATCCTATTATCTACTCAACTCACAAAATGAAAAACAACTCAATTTCCTCCAATGAGCTCCAATCACATGGATCACTCAAGGTCCTAATCTTGGCCACTCATTGAGGAATGATCTCAACCATCAAATTTAAATTTGAATAGTTCCCTGCAAGGGAAAATTTATAAATAAACACGTAGTCAAGGTATTGAAGGGGATATAGCTTTTGAATAATGAAATGTTGCTAATTTGTGTCTAGATCATCCAATTCTTATATTCTTGCATCCATTTCTTATCTTAGTTCATCTAATCTTCTATGAATTATTTTAATTGCATTAATGTAGATGCATTTCTTAATGAATATTCCATCACTAATATATTTGGGGGATTTTTCCGACGGAGGATTCCCTTTTAGTGAATTTGGATTTTTTTGGGTAATTTTCCTCGATGAAGTCACAATTACGATGGTAATGTCCTTATTACCATCGTACTTGTGACGGTTTTGGGAAATATAACAAAAAAAAGACAAAATAAAATCATTTTTTCATGGATGTAGATGAAAACATAGTTTGCGCAGGAGAAAATAGGAGTAGAAGGTCTGACATTTTCTCATATGCCTGTAGATGTACGGAGCTCAAATTGGCTTGTCAATAATTTCACTTTCAAGGTTTCAAATATGCCTGCAATTTCTAGGTGACTTCTCTAGGTAAGTTTTATTTTAGCCCTAAAAATTTATGGTAAAATTTTAGATTATTTAAATTTCATTCGTGTGATTATGGTAAATTTTCCCAACAATATTACATAGAGATCCCGTATCACTATGATCATTATTATCTGGATATTGTCTATCCAATGACTACCTACATGCTTTCCCCTTAGAAACCTCCTAAATGAGATAGGCCAAGTGATATTTCATATGGTGGTCAAGTTAGACTTGACTCTAGAAGACAACCTAGGGTTTTTTACATAACTTCAAAGATAGAGAATTTGAGCTTGAAGATGGGATATAGTTATGGGAAGTCACTGGAGTAGGAAGAGCATGAGTAGAACAAGGTTGAAAGAAATATGTGGCATCCAAAAGTAAATAACGATGAAATGATGCAGAAAAAGGGAAATGCCCAAAACCCCCGATATGTTTTTCTAGTGACCAAAGTTCCTATGTATTAGTCAATATAGAAAATAATGGAGTACGATTGTCATAGGTGCCTATGGTGGTGTCTATTTTGAATGCCTAGATAGTTTCTTCCAAAAATCATGGGAAACATTTAATTTTTACTTGTGGGAGGTTGTAGAAGAATCCAAAGAAAATTCATACATGTTTAAGGACATTAATAATACCTTTATTACTTCACTTCCAAAAAAGAGTCAACTGACACCTTCAAGGACTATAGACTAATCTCACTGTGCAATGTAGTTTATAATATTATTACCAAAGTAATGGATAACATAATCGAATCCATTTTACCATCAGTAATATTTGATGAACAATAGTGGCCACTATGAAAAAGAGGTTTTATGTCATGTGTGTTGGGTTTCCAATGAGTTTTTTTCTTTTCTTCATGTTGGATTTCTTATTAAGTTTCAACTCTAGTCTGAAGTGTTGGTGTAATGATTGGGGAGTGGTGCATGTAGGATTTTTCATTCATATCCTTCTATGGTGGATGTTGGAGTTTTTTTTCATGTCCTTCTTTCAAAATATACGCTTGTTTCTCTCCCACCAAATTTACCATATAACCATTACTGGGGTAACCCTCCAAATGCAAGAAAAAAGGGAATTTTCAAAGATGATAATCCATGCTTGTAACCAGTCTCACAAAGACTTAGAAAAGGGAGTACACATTTTTCCATAGCATAATTCCAGCAAGATGAAGTAAATGGACAATGAAGAAGTATATGATCTATTATTTCTAGCTCAGAGTTACATTGAATATATAACTGAAGCTTTCAATTATATTAATCTTGAGTAGCCAATCACTTTTGAGGATTCAATTACTGAGGGATAACCAAGTGAAGCTCCATGATTTGGCCATGATTGTGTTGTCGCAAAAGAAAGAAAAATCTCTCTGAGGTGTATGAACACTTTGACTATTTTGAATAGCCATATATCCTTTTTTCATTGAATATGTTCCATATTTTGATGGAGCACAAAAAATTTCATCCTTAGTAGTTGAAAAGTATACTAATCTATGCAAAAGAATACTTTTGAATGTAATTTTTTAGGAATCTAGAATTTGTAGATTAGAGGGATCTTTCCATAAGGCTTAAGAGGAGAAATTTTCTATGTGATCAATATAATATATTAACTTTGTACCCCAACATGCTATAAATATAGTGATTCTTGTTTGTAGCTCAGGAACACATCTAAGATGAGGATACCCATTCCAGGAATCACCCCAAAAATGAATTCTACATCCATAATTCACTTTCCACTATATATACTTTGTAACAATATCCATATATTCCATCATCAAATTCCACATTGCCGAGCCTTTTGGGGGATTAGAAACTGTAAATACTCTGTGTGGAAGATTATTGTTCAGATATTTAACCTGCATAATTTTATTTTATTTTTTAAGAAAAAGTGGACAAGCCACTATATATATATATATTAATAATAAAAGCTGGTTCAAGAGCTCCTCCGGGAAAGAACCAATAAGAAAACCCAGAATCCTTGCTCAAATACATTGTTTACAATCAAAAGTAAAGTACCCTCCCTATTACATTGGTCAAATCATACTATAGCATCAAAAGTTGCCTATAATCAAAATAAAGCTCTATGGCTTCTTACAAAGCATCAGTGTTACTGGTCAGCTAACCTTGATGATCAAAATCATTTGTCAGTTAAACCTGTCAGTGCTTTCATTATCGGTTTTGTCTGTTGGCCGATGTCAGTCTTTTTATCATCAGTGTCATTTGTTGGTGTCGTCGGTGTCGGTAATGATTTGTGTCCATTGTTGGTTGATAGTGTCGTCAGTGTCGGATATGTTTTGGGCCGGTGTCCGTTGTGGCTGGTGTCAGTTATGCCCACTGTCGGTGTCGGTGCTGGTCCTTGTTGGGTATCAATGGAATCAGTATCCCCATGGTACCCAACCCATATACAACCCCAAAAAAAGAGTTTTTGTATCATCTCAAGCCCAAAATATCATAGATTTTTAGTTCTTCAAAATCAGACACTATCAAGGGGTCAACTATATCAACAACTATACAAAACTGCAAAATTTGATGCTTTCTAATACTTGCATTGCTCTTGCATCTCCGCATCCTCAGTAGCCTAGTGCAAATGGTGAGGCCATTCCATAACTGACGCCTTTGCTCCTACCTCTGTTGCAGCTAACACCCAACCGATAGTCTCCATATTCTACTGCTTGTGAGATGTTATATCTCGTGGCCCCCATCCCATGAGCCAATTGAATAGTTCTAGTCCAAGGGGAATGGTATCCAACCCACTTCCTTGTGCTCCATGTTGTTTGCCTTCCCGACCCATAATGGGTTTTGCACTCGACACCCAGTCCAATGATTTTGGTTCTTGTACATTTTTTTGTAGATTGGCACTCATGATATCTTCTTGCCTTACTTGAGGTCTCTGAGAATTGTTGTTCTTAAGCATCTATGGTACATTTGGAACCCCTAGGAGGACCGACAGTGCATGAACTATGACCATTATTTTCCCCTCCAACATCGGGCCAAGAACATGCCCACTCTCTTGAAGAGCATTGCGCATGATATGCTCATTCTGCGTTTATATTGCCCTCTTGGCTCCATTAAATGCAACTAACGCTTTGTGGTTGTGCAAAATTTGATGTGTGGTGAACAAACCTCCAATTAGCACATGGCCATTCCATACGTCATATTTGTGCTAGCCTGCTTTAGCTTACTGGCAATCCAAAATTTCTTTTGAACTACTTTGTATGCCAAAATCTCTAAAAGGCAAGGGGATTGAAGAAGGTCCATTGCGTTCGATAAAAAAATTGACACTAGCTGTGATGGGAACATAAATTGCTTTGTTTTTGGATCAAAATTCTCATGCCCCATTACCTGTTTGATTGCACATTGTATGGCATCGTTATGGACCAGAAACATGTCATCCATTATGTGGTCACTGATACGCATTGGGAGAGCATCTTCATCTATGTTGGGCAGCAGCCAGATTCTATAATTTTTTGTAAGTAGTTCAGAGTGATGAGTAGCACAAGACTGACACATAACACAGTCCTCTACCATTTCATCCATACTCTAATGCTTGTGTAACCCATTACGTGTTGAAGGGTGTTTAAATAGGCTTATGTGAGAGGTTCTAGTGGTGTCTTTGTGGCACGTAGATGAGTTGGTCTTTATGATAGTTAAGTCTGATTTGATATTATTCACACTCATGTTTTCCCAAATTAATGGCAGGCATGCGCGAGGAGTATGGTCACACTTAATTCTGAGATCTACTTATAATAAGATCCCTAGTTATACATCGCATTTGCTTTAAATATATGTACAAAGATTTTCACCTTGAGATCTATCCATCACCTATTAAAGAGAGCTATCATTGTGGAGTTCAATTCCCACCTGGGGGATATTAAAACATCTGGTACAGATCTCATACACCACGTATGAAGGGGATGGTACATTAATTCTCTGATATCCCCTGCATACAATTACCCCCTATGCTTGCCTTCAAACTTTGCATTGTATGTTGATGGCCTCATATATGTTTGGAACCAATGTTGACACTAGCATGCTTTGCAATTATGTTTGAGTGTACTTTTTATGCATCATTGTTTGTGATGATTGAATGATCTAGTTCCACTAATCTGTTTAGCTCACCCATGTCTACTGGGATTACACTTGGCCTTATGAGTGAAATATCCACACCCTCACAACCTAAGTTGGCTAGGTAATCTACCACCTGATTCCCTTCTCGTAGTGTATGTGAAAGGAATGTTTTTGGGAAGGTGTCCAATAGTTTCCAAATTTGCTTTAGAATGTAGTGAAGTTGCCAATTGTGTGAAGATATTTTGATGCAGGCATTAATTACAACCATGGAGTCACCTTCGACCTGTATGTCGGTGAGTCCACATTGCTTTTCCAATATTAGTCCTGCAAGCATTGCTTTCACTTTTGCTAAATTATTAGATCCTATCGACAGTGGGGATGAATTACATGCTACTAACTTACCCTGTGAGTCCCTGATACATGCACCCAGCCCTGATATTCCTGGATTTCCATGAGATGCACCATCAAAATTTATTTTCATTATCTGTTGAACGAGGGGATGCCATTTTATATTCGATCTGTCTAAAGGTCCTGATACCTTTTTAGGGGCACCTCATCCCATTGGTATACTGAGATTCCCCCAAGTTCTCATGATGTTACTGTCCCATGATGACAATACTGGATTGTACTCACCCCTATGAATGTTGGCATTTACAACTTCTAAGATTGCTTTTTCTAGGCCTTGTAGAACTGTTTGAAGATTTGACTGCTCATTTCAAAAGATCCTTTTATTTCTTTCCCACCAGATCGACCATACAATAAGCACTGGTGCACACTTCCAGATGTTTGCAAATAGTGAGCCATTCTACAAATCTGGCCAAGACTGGAATAAGTCCCACAATTTGTTAGGAAGAGGAGTGTAGAAGCATAGTTTTTTAAGAACAAATGACCAACATTCATTTGCAAAGGGGCATTGCAAGAGCAAGTGATCCACCATTTCAATCTGGGCATCGCACAATTTACAATTAAAAGCTTGTGTAATTCTAAATTTTTGTAGGCGATCGCTGGTGAGAATCCTATTTTTTAGAGCTAGCCATGCAAAGCACCCTGCCTTGGGAAGAACAACTTGGTTCCAGCTGAAATGGTATGCTCTTGCCTGAACCATATCAATTGCTAGATTCTGGAGGGTTCTATATCCCTCTCGAATAGAATATTTTCCATTTTTTTCTAGAGTCCATATCAGCCTGTCTTCTTTATCTGATAAATAGATCTGCCTAGCTGCCAATATTTCCCTGAGGATATCAGCATCATGTCTTGGGAGGTTTAAGTCATCTGGGTCCTTCCAAATGGCTTTGCCTAAATAGTTTCTAGCCGCTAGGACATAGTCGATGAGATGAATGCCCCATTTGTGTTCTGTAATGTTTATAATATCTTGTGGAGTCTCTGTAGATATCAATGTCGGTTGGCCACTCCAAGAGTCTCTCCAAAATTTGACAGATGATCCATTATTAACCTCTTAGGTCACATAATTGTAGACCAAATCCCTATTTGACATCATAAAATTCCAAATTGCAGACCCATTGGGTGGGTTTTCCATGGATAATACTCTTGTTGGGCTTTGATTATCCAAATATTTTTGTTGCATGATTTGACACCATTTACTATTTGGTTTAGTATACATTTGCCACACAAGCTTCCCCCAAAGGCTTGATTCCTGTTATATAAATCATGCAAACCTGCACCTCCTCTGGTTGGTCCTTGTGACATATCCTGTAGGGAGATAAGCGGTATTTTCTTCTCATTATTAATGTTCCCAGACCATAGGAAATCTCTAACTATTTTTTGGATTTGCTGGATTATGATGAGTGGTGCTTTAAGGACAGCAAGGTAATAATTGGGAATTGCCGAAAGGACACACTTGATAAGTAGTATTCTACCTGATAGAGATAGCCACCTCGCCTTCCATGCAAGAACTCTATTTTTAATTCTTTCAATGACCAATGACTAGTATCCTGGTTTGTTTGTGCCCACAAAAAATGGGATCCCTAGGTAGGTAGAAGGCAGAGTGTCAATCAGAAACTGTAGAATTCAGACAATCCTACCTGTAATGCTCTTATTAGTATTGAACAAGTATATTTGTGATTTAAGGGCATTAACTTTCTATCCTGAAGCTATAGAATAGAGATCTAAGACATATTTGATTTTCCTGGCTTCTTTCACATGGGATTTACCAAACAAGAGTGAATCATCTACAAATAGAGTGTGTAACTAAGATACCTGTTACTCCAATCTGAGCCCCGATCCAATTTCCCAATGTTTGTTACTTTTTGATTGTTCTACTCAATACTTCTGCCATTATTATGAACAAAATGGGAGACAGGGGGTCTCCCTATCTAACACCTTGAGTGGAGGAGAAGAAGCCCGCTGCTGTTCCATTTATGATGACTGAAAACCATGCTCCTGCAACACAGGCTCATATCCATTTACACCAATGCCTGGAGAATCCAATGCAATGAAGAACTTGAAAAAGAAAGTTCCAAGATAATCTATCATAGGCCTTCATCATGTCTAGCTTTATGACAAAGTTGGGTGACTGATTTTCATTGATCAATTGAAGGACTTCATGAGCAACCAGAGCTCCTTCCATAGTTTCCCTTCCGGGCACAAAGCCTCCTTGTTCTGGAGATATAATTGAAGGGATAAGATGTTGGAGTCTTAAATAGATGGCTTTGGTTATAATATTGTATGTTGTATTACATAGTGATATGGGATGGAAATCTACAAAGGTTTGAGGATTTTTAACCTTTGGTATGATAGTAATGTTTGTTGTGTTAAAATATTTTAGCATTGCCTTGCTTTTTCTTGATTCTTCTACTACTGCTAGCAATTCCCAACCAATAAAGTCCCAGCATGTTTGAAAGAAGAGCGTTGTATAACCATCTGGGCCTGGGGCTTTGTCTGGGGGTAGCAAGAATACTACTCTTCTGAGTTCCTGCATAGTGAAGGGGGCCATAAGGATGTCATTATCCTGTTGTGTGATTAGTACTAGAATGGCTTCTAGAATTTCATCTAGTTGATCTTGCGATGGAGAAGAGGCCTGGTCTGAGGATAGGAGGTTCTTGAAGAAATTGACCCCTTCTTGTTGAATATCCTGAGCATTTGATAAAACCTTACCCGATGTGTGTTCTGAGATGGAGAAGATTGTGTCGGCTGCTCGCTTCTACTTGGCTGAAGCATGAAAAAATTTAGTATTCTTATCCCCTTCTTGTAGCCATAGTTCATAGGACTTTTGTCTCCAATAATTTTCCTCCCTGCTGCAAATTTATTCCCATTCTTGTTGTAATTCTTTCTGCTTAAGATATGTACCATTGTCCATGCCTTATTGTATTGTTTGTTCATATATATCTGCTAGCTTTTGCTTTACTATATCTTTTTGCTGAAAGATGTTTTTGAACACTTGCTCATTCCATTTTTTGATGTGGCCTTTGATGTATTTGAGCTTCATGGTGAACTGATGCATTTTTTAATCGACCACAAAAGGAGAGCTAACCCACCATTTTTTTAGCAGAGGGATGAAGTGTGGGTGTTTAAGCCACATTCTTTCAAACTTGAAAGAGGGTTTATGCCCCCTGAGTGTGGGTGTATTGTCAATAGTCAGTAGTATCAGAAAGTGATCAGAGCTCGGAAGAGATAACACTTCCGATTGGAATTGAACATCACTAAGCTTCCAATCATGCGATATTAGAAACCTGTCCAATCTAGAAGTTATTTTTGCAAAGTTAGCTCTCTAACTCTTCTTCTTTAAGTTGATAAGATTGTTGTTGAAGATTTAGAACTTGTGGGGGAGCTAAAATTTCTTTGAAAAATCAGAACCCCCCATCTTGAATGGTTGTTGCATTTGAAATAACCTCACCTAAAGCATTTTAAATACTAAAAATAGATTGAGCTACCCTTTTTTCTTGTCTGAGGCATGGAAAATTTGGTGTTATGGTCCCCTTCCTTCAACTATAATTATCTCAATTTCTATCTCTAATAGACTTCCTCTCTCTTGCATAATTTTGACCATAAGTCCTAAAGTTGTCTTTGTTTACAGAAGGTGCCATGATCTAATCCATGATGGATTATTTGTTCATGAATTTTTGAAATCTCTTTGGTTACTTGTTCTTTCTATTCAAATATGTCTTAAAATACATGAATGTTCCAATGCTTAATCTAAGATTTGAGATATTGATGTTTCTTTTGAAACTGGACCCTTTTTTATATGGAGCACTTGCCCACCATTATCAAAGTAAAACAAGGAAGTGTGCGTGTCTAAACCATATTCTTTCAAACTTGAAGGAAGTTATGTGTGATGGGATGTAGGGTCTATTGATACTAAGACTTGGCCTAACTCTGTGCTAAGGTCTCTCTCTCTCAAACCTTCTAGGGTATTTAGAACCCTAACTCGAAGTAAGTCACTAAGATCTTCACCTCTCCCTCAAGACCCAATTCCACATCAGCAAGTTATCTCTCCATGCTCACTAAACCTACAAGGGTAGATTCACTCTCCTAGCTAAACTAACTCATTTAGCCAATACACTCACAACATCTTCTCTCACTTTTCTTCCCTAACCAGACTATCACCAAGCTCGTCTAGGGAAAGAAATCCACCTTTATGTCCAACACCTCTCCTACAAAATCAAAACATAAAACTATGTACAAGGTCTCCTCTCGAATTCTATCTAGACACATGGTTCTCACCATGGATTCAAGAACCTCAAGGAGCCATGCAATATTATTACACAAAATGGGCCAAGAAATCACAACTTGAAAAAAAAAAAACTAATCTACTTGCACTTGAAAATAGACAATGATTCTCAAAGATAGACTAAAAACACACTCTGCAATTCTTCTATTCACTGTCTGAACATTCTTGAACAATTAACCACTGCTCTAAAATATCTACAACCTACAAATATATATTTCGTGCTCTTCACCAACTTTCACCAACCTCATGAATGAATGCATGGGTGATCATTAAGCAACCTCCCATCACTTTGAATAGGTGTAACTATCCATTAAAGACAAGGAGACACGTAATGAGCCATTACAATTGAATAGGTTGGTCATAAAAGACAAAGCCATGATTTATGGGTCATTAACTGGCATTACCGGGCATCAGTATTGAGCATTAGAGTGAACTGAGCATTAGCACCAAGCGTGAGTACAAACTAGATACCCATAAGCATTCCTAAGAAAAATCATCGATAAATAGCCCCAAGCGGCATAGTGTAACCCAAGCAACATCACCGGGAGACATTACCAAGCGGTTTGACTAGCACCACTGAGAAGCATAGTGCAACCCGAGCACCAAAATTGCCCGAACACCAGTGTAAACCGAGCACTGTATCTTAGTGTCATTTCACCATCTTTGGTTGCTAGAGCCTTGGTTGGATTTCTAGATGTTTACAAACTACCTCAACACACACTAAACTAAAAATAAACAACTATGGTGTTTGTTCACCGAATTGACCTCGATCATTACAAAAGTGGATGAACAAAACACCTTACAAACCCAAAATGCTTTCTAACCTAACTGCTCCTATGCCATAATCCCTGAAAAAGAGAGGAATCAACTTCTAGGTGATTGGATCAAGTCAGGATCAATTCCTAACTTTGATAAATCAGTCTCTTGCATCCATGTAGCCTTCGAATCAGTTTTTCCTTTCCATTTGACTAGATGTTCCATGTAGCTCTGCTTTCTAGTCTGCTTGGCAACTCTTGAATCTAGAATCTTCTTTGCCTTTGGTTTTGGTGCAACTAGAAGTTTTAGTGATTTGAGATCCTCTGTGTCTGCTACTAGATCATGACTTCCTTCTAGAATTGGTCCTTTATAGGACACTAGATCTGCCACATTGAAAACTAGAGATAATCCTATATATGCAGGAAGATCAAATTTATAATAATTAGACCCATACTTTGCCAAAATTGTACAAGGGCCTATCTTCCTCATCTAAAGCTTACTCAAAACACCTTTTTGTAGTCTTGCTTTGTTTAGGTGCACCATGACCAAATTTACAACTTGAAACTAAACATCTCTTTTCTTGGCATCTACCTTCTGCTTGGTGTGAGTTGTACTCTCCACTAATGCCTTCTTCACTGTATCATGGACTTATTTCATGGATTGATAAAAATATTTAGCATAACCAATCTTATATGCATTTCTTCCAAGATCCCTGAGTTCACATATACCCCTGGGATGAATCCCATATACTATTTCAAAAGGGATCTTTTCAGTGGATCTATTGACCGTATCATTATAGGAAAATTCTTCTTGAGCAAGCAACTAATCCCATGACTATCCATATTCTTTGGTGAGGCATCTCAAAAAAATTCCTAAACTTTGATTCACCACTTCAGTCTGACCATCGGTCTATGGATGATATTTCGAGCTAAAGGAAATATTTGTACCAAGCTTCTGTCACAAGCTTTTCCAAAAATGACTCATAAACTTAGAGTCTCGATCTAATACAATAATTAAAGGTAATCCATGTATCCTTAATTCTTCTTGGAAGAATAGATTTTCTAGGTAACATGCATCATGTGTGGTCTTACATGGCACAAATTGAGCCATCTTGCTGAATTTATCCACAATCATAAAAATATTATCTATTCCCTGTTTAGTCTTTGGAAGTCCAACTACAAAATCCATACTGAGGCATTCCCAAGGTCTATTTGGGATTGGAAGGGGCTGATACAATCTTGCATTGGATGAAATCCATTTTTCCTATTGACACACTATACAAGTCTCTACATATCTCTTAACATCCCTGCTCAATTTTGGCCAATAGTAGTACCTCTTTATCAATTCTAGAGTTTTATTCAACCCAAAATGTCCACTTAATGAACCATTATGCTTCTCTTGTATTAGTTCTCTCTCATTGAACCTCTCAGTAAACAGAGTTGTCCTCCTTTTAAAAAATACCTTCTTGAAGATTATACTAAGAATACTCACTATGAAAATGATTTTGAAAATCTTGACATACCTTGTATGCTCCTGAAAAGTCTTCATCTGCTAGATACAGATCCTTAAAGCTTTCTATACCAATACTTCTTACCTGAACTTCTTTTACTATGAGAAATCTTCTAATCAATGCATCTTCTACCTTATTTTGTACTCCCTTCTTGTTCTTTATGGTGAAGTTGTAGGGTTGTATATAATCTACCCATTTCATATGCTTATGGCTTAGTTTATCTTGTGAATTCAGAAAACTTAAAGCCTGGTTGTCGGTAAAGACTACAAATTCTTTGGGAAGGAGATAATATCTCCATTTCCTTAGCTCTTGCACTAATTCATATAATTCCAAATCATATGAGGAATACTTCCTCTTTGCATCACTGAGTTTTTCACTTTGAAAAGCTACTGGCTTTCCTTCTTGACTCAAAACTTCACCGAAAACAATGTTGTTGGCATCACACTCCATAGTAAACAAATTTTCAAAACTAGGAAGTGTCAATATCATTTGAGTTTCTATTCTTTGCTTCAAATATTCAAATCCCTTTTCGACATGTTCATTCCATTGGAATTTGGCTTTCATACCTCCTTTTATGGTATCTAAAACAAGTGTGCTGATTTCACTAAAGTGCCTGATAAACTTCCTTTAGAATTGTGTTAATCCATGGAAGCTTCTTACTTTTGTGTTTGACTTTGGTGTAAGCCAATTCAATATTTCTTCCACCTTTCTTGTGTCCATCTTCAATTTACCCTCTAAGATGATAAAACCCAAGTATACCAACTCTTGTTTCATGAACTCACTCTTTTCCAAGTTGATTGTCAACTTATCCTCATACAACCTTTGCATTACCATTTGCAGATGTCTAAGATGATCCTCTTTTGTCTTTCTGAACATTAGGATGTCATCTAAGTATACTACAACCCATTTCCCAATGAAGTCCTTCAAGAGCTCATTCATCAATCTCATAAATGTGCTTGGGGAATTTGACAACCTAAAAGGCATAACAAGCCACTCATAAAGTCCTTCAGTAGTCTTAAAAGTAGTCTTTCACTCATCTCCACCTTTGTTTCTTATCTAATGATATCCACTCTTAAGAACTATTTTGGAGTAATACCTAGCTCCACCAAGACAATCCATCAAATCTTCTATCCTTGGTATGGGAAACCTGTACCAAATAGTGATCTTATTTATGGCCCTAGAATTGGTACACAACCTCCAAGTACCATCCTTCTTTGGGGCTAAAACTATGGTAATAGAACATGGACTTATGCTTTTCCTAATCAACCCTTGGTCAATTATCCCTTCAATTTTGTTAGCAATTTCTACATTTTGTTGTGGGGTCATCTTATAAGCAGATTTGTTTGGAAGTGAGGCTCCTGAGATAAATTCAATCGAATGACTAATAAACCTCTTAGGTGGCAGGGTAGATGGTTGACCATCACTAACTATGGTCTAGTATTGATTTAACAACCATTGGATTTCTAAAGGTAACTCTTCCCTCTTATTTCCCTCTTCATTCTTCAGTTTCAAAACCAAAGCAAATCCCACTCCATCTTTTTCCTCCAATGACTTCAAGAATTCTTTCTCACCGAGTGAGAGTAGTTTAGGACCCCCTTTCTTCTTTGTACCTTCTTCCAAGATTGATTGTATCATGAAAGTCACTCCATCTTTCTGAAATGAGTAGGAGTTCTTAACTCCATCATGCACTGCAGCTCGGTCAAATTGCCAAGGTCTAACCAATAATAGATGACAAGCATCCATGGGTAGTAAATCACACAACACTTGGTCCTTATATCTCCCTATGGAAAATTCTACCCAAGCTTGTTCATTAACTAATACATTTTGATCTTTATTCAACCACGTAACCCTATAAGGATTAGTATGAGGAATCCTTTTTAACTTTAGTTTTTCAATAGCTTCTAAGGAAACTATGTTATTAGTAGAACTTGAATCTATGATAACTTTACAAACTTTACTGAGTACTTTGCATTTGACTCAAAATAGAGACCTTCTTTTTCTTGTCTCTTCTTTGAGGGGCTCTTTGAGGATTACTCTGTGAATCATCAAATTCTCTCCCATCTCAAAATCTAGTACAACTTCTGATGTCTTGTTTCTAGAAGACTCTTCTTGCACATAGTGGACTCTCTTCTCTCCTCCTTGTGATGTAGAACTCTTCTTAGGACACCGATATGCAGGATGCCCAAATTATTGACAATTGTAACACTTCATTGAAGAGAAATAAGATCCTCTTCCCTGGTTATTGGTTCTTCCTCTTGAACTGTAATTTGAACCTCTTCCTTGATTGTAACCACCTCTTATGTTACTCAATTCTCCTTGATTCTTAGTGAGTTTGGACTCACTCTGATTCTTAGCTTCAAAATTCCTTCCTCCATATCCTCCTTTATGACCTTTGTTGTCTCTTCCTCTTCCTCTATTGTTTGAATCTTGCTTCTTCTTGAAATTTTCCTCTAACTTGAGGGCTAGTTGATAGCATTGGTGTACTATCTTGGGGTTGAAGAGACTAATTTCCTCTTGGATACTCCAATTGAGACCATTCAGATACCTAGCCACTTTTAGGCTTTCTTATTCCATTACATGCAACCTTAAGCATAGCTTGTGAAATTCTTCTGTATAGGCACTGACTTCCAATTCTTTTTGTCTCAGATTTTTCTTTTTCTTGTACAACTACACTTCATAATCATCAGGAAGATAAGTTTCCTTCATTTTGGTCACCATACCTTTCCAACTGGTTATGGGGTTCTTTCCTTCTTTAGTCCTTTCATCTTGGACAAACTTCCACCAAGTGAGAGAAGTTCCTCTCAATCTTGTCTTGGATATTCTTACTTTATGGGATTCGCTCACATTGTCACAGTCAAAATGATTTTAGAGACCTTCTATCCACTCCATTATTAACTCTGGTTCCATCTTGCCACTAAATAGAGGCACACCTTCTAATGACTTACCACTCATTGCCTTCAACTCTTTCAAGAATGGATCTTCTTGAAGCACAGGGTCTGGCTCTGGTATTATGTCTTCCTTGGCCACTGATTTACCCTTTCCATTAGCTTCTCTCATCAGTTCCCTGATTGATGTGGTCCTAAGCTACATTTCTTCTAACTTAATTTCCATTTCGGCCAACTATTCCTTTAGGATTCTATTCTCCTCTTTTTTCTCTTCTACATTCTTTTCCAGGTCTATGTTGGTCGCCATTTTGCGTGAATCTACAAACTCATCTCAAGACAACACTCACACAAGACAAGACCAAATCTTCTTGCTCTGATACCAATCTGATGGGATGTCGGGGTCTATTTCTACTAAGAGTTAGTCTGACTCTGTTCTAAGGTCTCTCTCTCTTGGACCTTCTAGTGTATTTTGAACCCTAACTTAAGGTAAGTCACTAAGATCTTCACCTCTCCCTCAAGACCTAGTTCCCCATCAACAATTTATCTCTCCATGCTCACTGAACCTACAAGGGTAGATTCACTCTCTTGGCTAAACCAACTCATTCAGCCAATACACTCACAACATCGTCTCTCACTTTTCTTCCCTAACTAGACTATCACCAAGCTTGCCTAGGGTAAGAGCTCCACCTTCATGTCCAACACCTCTCCTACAAAATCAAAACATAAAACTATGTACAAGGGCTCCTCTCGAATTCTATCCATACACATGGTTCTCACAATGGATTCAAGAACCTCGAGGATCCATGCAACATTATTACCCAAAACGGGCCAAGAACTCACAACTTGCAAAAAAAAAACTAATCTACTTGCACTTGAAAATGAACAATGATGCTCAAAGATAGACTAAAAACACAATCTGCAATTCTTGTATTCACTTTCTAAACATTCTTGAACAATTAACCACTGCTCTAAAATATCTACAACCTACAACTATATATTTCCCCCTGTATTTGATATTAAGGGAAAAGGTCAATTGCCTTAGAGCTTATTAAAAATGTGTGAATTAGAAGACTTCATGTCTTCCATCATTTTCTCTCATTTCTCCTTTAGGTTTTCTAGAGCCATTTTCTCAAGTGTTATCTTGGCATGCATATCATAGATGTTGTCTACTACAAACATCTCGGGAGTTGCTATCAGTTGCCTTGGAGAACTAATATGTTGTTGTAGCAGTGTAAGATATGGCAGAAGTTGAGCCTGTAGCTCGGTTACTTCTTCTCTAAATCATGTCTCTTCCTCCTATAGCTCTTTCCTTAACCATTTTACTTTAGTGATCTTTTCATAATGCAGTTTGACTACATTTTATCCAACTGTGGTTAAGCTACTAGCACTGTTTGCTAGATCTGTATCTAGCTTAGCTATGTTGTCATTATTTTCTTGAATGAACTTTTCTATTGTGCTTAGCTTTTGAATTAGGGTTATAGCTTTAGATATAATTGGGTCTAATTCAAATATGAATTCTGACAGCTTTACCTTATTCTCGGCCATTTCTTGGCTGATGTTCTCTAGGACCTTTTGTTGGTACTTCATTTCTTCTCTCTCCTCAATTGCTTTCTTAGCATCAATGTTCTGAGTTGTGATAGCGTCAGTGAGGATAGCTAGTTGATCAATTATAGGCTTACTTTGATCAATATCAACATCAAGTACAATTTGGTGTAGAATGTCCCATGTTGTCTCTAGTACTATTGAATCCTTATGTTGTTTCTTCATATTTTCTTGTAATGCCTTCCTTTGGCATATCTCTCCATTTTCTTGTAGTGTATCCATGTCAAGTTTAGTGGGGTCACATTTCGGTATTTCAATGATTTCATCTAGTGTAACCTCTAACTTGTTCTTCTTTGTCTTCTTCTACTTCTTTTGTGACTCAGTGGAATGTAGCACCATTGCCAATTTTTCAGCCTTTTCTATTGTGCTTGATGATGTGACTTATTGTTCTTATTTATGTTGCTTTGCATCAGTTTCAGCTCGCTGGGTGTCTGCAGACATCTCTACATTCACCTTAGCATCATCAGTATCACCTTTGTCTATTTTATCAGGAGTTCCATCTTTTGGTTTGTCTCCTTCATTAGTATCCTTGGCATCATCTATTTTGGTGTTCTCATTCTTGTCTTGAGTTTCCACATCTTTTTCCTTATCTCCTTCTGTAACCTTGTTAGTGTTAGTTAGATCTCGAGTATCTTCAATGTTTTTTTGACCATCGGTGTTATCTTTATTTGCTTCTTCTCTTGTAACCTTTGGAGTTTCCTTGTCAGGTGATTTACTTGATTCTTGCATGATATTGATAGCTTGTATCAACATTGTTAGTTTTCCTGGAATGTTCACCTGTGCTCCATCAATTTTTGTGTCATGTTCATCAGTTGTATCTCTTACAACAGTGACATCTTCATCCTTATCAATTTCATTTTTTGGGTCATCAGTAATGTCGATGACATTGGTATCCACAACGTTGTAATTTTTGGCATCATCCTATGTTTCATATACCACATCTGCATTATTATTCCCTATTGTATCATCTTCTTCTTTATCTATCTCAATGGATGTATCATCTTGGTTTGCCTTATCAACATCTTGTTGTTGAAGGTCTTTGTCAGGCTTGTCTTTCTCAACTGGTCTATTCATGATTTTGCACTATTTATTGTGACTATCCTTTTCAAGTTTAATCAACTTTCCTTCAAGAAATTTGTATGCCCTTAGCTTTGGTGAGAATTATTTCTTGTGTTTCTCCATCATTTCATTTATCTCTACCTTTTTAGATTCAGGCGGTATTAGAGACACAAGTACTCTCTCTCTAATTTCTTTCTCATTTTCCAAAGCAAATGTCCAACGGGCGGATAATCTATCCAAGAGTTCCCGTGGAACATAACTTCCTTCAAATTGAATGGGTACATATTTGAAGTTATAAATTTTAGCTATCATGGCTTCTTCAATTTTATTTTGATCTTCTTGATTTCTTTTCCCCCATTTCCTAATATGTGGATCAGTAATGGATCCAGAATTTGCAATATAAACACAAATGTCATTGATAGTGTCAGGTTCTTTTACCTTGACATTTTCTGCCTCTAGGGATTCATCTCGCTTGATGTCCTCTATATCCTCTCAGGTTCTAATGTATTTTATACCCTTCTTATTTTGTCCTCTCTTCAGTGCTGGAGCTTTTCTTTTCTAAGTCCTGACTTTTCCTTTATTAAGAGGTGAAGGAGTAGACTCTTTGGATGTTTGGCTTCTGGTCCTTGAAGTAGCTATAGTTCTTGGTCTCTTTGGTGGTGGAGGAGTTGGTGAGTCTAACTCTGTTTCCTCTGAGTCAGTCTTCTCTTCATCTTTACTGACAGACACCTGTTCTTTTGTTTCCTCCTCTTGTTCAATTTCTTCAACCTGCTCAGCTTCTTCCTCGTCTACAGATAGAATCTTCTTGAGATTCTTTACCATTTTTTCCTTATTTTTTACTATCTTCTTGATAACTAGGTCTGACTTAATTCTTGATTTGGCTTCTTCATATGTGCCAAACCTTGGTTGCTTTTTGTCTAATGGTTCATTGATTAAGGCATCAATTTCCTTTGTTGCAAGATCAATATTGATCTCATATTCCAGTGGTTGCAACCATGTTTTCCTTGCTACTATAGGTTTGATGAAAGTATGATTTGTGTCAACCATGAAGAATATCTCATCCTTATATTGTTTGATGAGTTTCTCGGTTATTCTTAGCCTCTTTTTCATTCGGTCTTTGAATACATTGAAGTATTCATCCATGACAGTGTCAAAATTATCTCCTAGAGCAGTTATGTGCTCACTAATTTGCATGGTGACCGGTTTGGTGTTGTCCCATTTCACATCTCCAACTGATGGGGACTTTTCTTGAAAATAGAAGAAAATACACATGATTAATGAGCCAAACTTACAGGTGTTTGACTTTGCATTCCTGATTATTTTTAGGTTTTCCTTCAATTGATTCAGGAGTAGCTCGGATAAGTCTAGTTGTGTACCTTTCTTCACAATTTTGTAAGATGTGTCCACATCACCTGATGCAATACTATTTAATCTACTGGCCTGGAAGAATTTGTAGCCCAATACACATGCACCAAAATTAATCGCATCATCGATTATTTTTGTCACTTTCAATCCATGGCCATCCCATTTGGCTCCAGTCATATTTTCAATCTCTGCCTTCAGTGTACACTTTAGTGCCTTTACTTTATTGATTATGGGGTAACTGATGACTGCATGGATGACATCTTGAGTGATTTAATTTGGTTCATCCAACCATAACTTGTTGTTGTTCATTCTACTTAGCACTAACCAAATCCAATTTGTTTTGAAGACCTTAGGAAACTTTATGGAAATTGTAAGCCCTTTTACCTCAATGTGCTTATGTTCTTCCTTAAGGGTTCCATCATGATTACAAAGATTCTGGTAAGATTCTTCCATCTCTGAAGTTCCAATCTCTGTAATATTGCAGTGTATGAAGGATTAGACATCTTCAACTAGAAAAACCCTAGCTGGTATGTGCTAAATCACACCAGCATCATCAGTTTGTGAGGCAACCTCTGTATGAATCTTGTAATTGGGTTCCTCACATGCAATGTTTTTGATGATTTTAAACTCATCCTTCTTTGCATTCTTAGCTTTTACGGATCGTGATGTTGATGCCATTTTCAAAAATTAGGACTTTTGTGTAAATGTGTGAAAATACAGAGTTATCGATCTGTAGAACTTACTGTTGTATTTGTAATGATCTCTAAACTACTTTGAAATGCTTGTAGGTTGAGTCATGATATCTCTGTAACTTGGTTTCTTTCTGCTCAAAATTGCCTTTGCTCGCTCTGCTCTAGGTGTTGTGACAAATGAGTCACTCCAATGCCCTATTTATAGTCATTGCCCTAAAACACATGTAATAAATGCTCACCAACTCATCGGTATCTAAAGACTGAGTTTGTTGGTGAAGGATTTACTACCATCAGTGATGGTTACAACATTTCTGAGTAGTCAGAGTTGACTTAGCCTTTACCAATAGGTTTTGGTAACACAGAAAACTTGTTCATGTGCTTGTTTAATGATGTTGCTTGGTTAATACTAACAAATTTTGCTTATAACTGACGTTGCTCGGTAAATGTAGGCAGTCTTTCCTTTAAGTGTATACTGACAGGTTTTGGTATATATGCCCGAAGACATAGTTTTCACATTTTTCAACAAGTATAACCATGATGCATCTTTCTTATGCTAATTTGGAATTATTTCATCACTTTATGGAACTGATGTAAAGTAATAGCTTAGCGTTAATGCAGTTCCATACTTACTTGTTCTGCTTAGGTGGGGTTGGTGATGTCACTGGATCCATTGGATGGGGTGTCACCATTTGCATTGCTCATTCTTTTGATTGGATTGATTTGATGATTCTCCATTTTTGGTAAAGCCTAGACTGTTGTTGTTGTCGACTCTTTGTTGTCCTTCTATAAAATCATTCATTCTTTTATTGCTCTCTTCAGCCTTTCTGATAACTTCATTATGTTTTTGCTGAATTCTAACCTCTTTCTTTAGGTTTTCATTTTCTTCTCTTAGTTCACCGATAATCTGTATTCTTTCAATGAGTTCAACATTCATTATATTTGCTTCTTGACTCATAAGAATAATTTGATTTGTGAGCTCATGGTGATGCTCAGCATGTCTTTGAATTTCTAACTCCTTTTCTTGTAGTTTCTCTGTAATCTTCCTCCTGTCATTAGTACCTAGTGTTTTTTCTATTTCAGCTTGTCTAGAAAAACTCATCACATCAATCATTCTAACCATCTGGGTCTCTTGACCGATTTGAAGCATCTTTATTTGCTCTGTCAGATGTTGATTGATCTCCTATAGATTTGTGATGTTTTCTTCTAATGTATATGATGCTTTTCTTGCATTTGATCCTGAAGACTCAAAGAAATCTGGAATCTCTTCTTCTTGATAATATTTTTCATTGCTTCGAGTTTCCATTCCTTTCCTCTCATCCAACAAATCTCTCATCTTGATTCTAGCTTCTTTATACTGTTCATAGAAAATTTGTATCTCAAGCTTTTTATTCTCAATATTCTTATCAAGTTTGTAATTCTCTAGTGTATGATCTTTTCTCTTAAGCCTTTGAGCTTTCCAAGAAGATACTTAGCTCTGATGCCAATTGTTGGGTTTAATGGGAAGTAGTACTAAGAGGGGAGGGGTGAATCAGTACCTCTAAAACTTTTTCTTGTTCTTTAATCAATTAACCTTTGTAATCAATTGCATATCCATTCAATCTGATCTACACTATCTTTGTGTGAGTTATATCAATTCATAACATTAATAAATATGTAAATCATTCATAGAAAAATTCATGAACATAATTGACACATAACACAAGATATTATATCGCAGAAAACTCATGTTAGGAAGTAAAAACTATGGTGGGGATCACACCCACAAAACTTCACTATCTAGAGAATGGAAGGGGTTGGTTAAGGCTTACAATTTTGATCACTTCTGATGATCTACCCTATTAGGAGTATCAGTGGAGACCTATTAAAGTCTACTTTGTTAAGATCTTTTAGCAACACTGTTAAGTGTGCACTCAATTAAGAGAATTGATATTTGACTGTTAAATCCACCTTTCTTGAAAGGAATTTTTACACTTTGCTTCACTTGTTAGAATGACAAAAAATTACAAATTGACCTGGTAAATGCAATTTCCTATTTCTGATACAGATCCTATGTAGTTCACATAAAAATAATATCACCTTAGTTGTGATTGAATAATACCTCTGATTATCGGTTTCCTCTGTTCTTGGTTCTGCTAACCAAATTCTTCTTTTTCTGCTCTGGTTCTTGAAACTCTCAATTCAATCCATAGATGTGCTCATTATTTTTTCCTCTTTCTTACACACACATTCTAATGAATTATTACATCATCTATTTATAGATGGATTGATTTCATCGAGTTGTGATAAAAACAATGTTAACTCTAAGATCAAGTTTACTACTTGCACCTAGATCTCCTAGTCTATGTGCTTTAAATCAGTTAGACTGATTAAAACATTTACATTAATGTTTCTTGTCCCTAAATAAATGGATTCAAAAAAATTAAATATCCTATAAATAGAATACCCTTTCTTTATCTGACGTGGAAGTTAGATCCACTTTTTGCGGGCTGCAACTGACTTTCAGTTCTGTCTTTCGGTCATGCTTGATTGTCCTTCAGTTTTTACTGTCGGTTGCACTGTATCTGATTTGTCAGTCTACACTGTAACTTACATTTTGGGTTCCTCTATTGGGTTCATTTTTGTCTCTCTACATTGTGATTTTTTAGTTTACACACTACCTTGTGGCATCGGTTCTATTTGCACTTAGTCATTTTTGGTGATCTTTTCATCTGATCTTCGGTTTGCCCTTCACTGTCTTTCGATGTAAGCTTACCAAAAGTGTTGTTTGAATACTAATGACAAATTAATGTCATCATCTTCACTAGGGGCCAAGAGGTATTTTATTCTAGTCTTCTAAGATCCATTAGTCTCTTACCATGTATTTTTTTTTTGAGTTTAATCGGTTATTCTTTCTATATTCTATCCCTATAATTTTTTATTATGATACATACTTTCTTCACTTATAATAATTCATGATATCTTTTCTAGGACATTTTTTTTGTAAATATATCTCTTTGCTTCAATATATCTTGATATAATTTGATATATCCCTTGCTTTTATCCCTGGGGGGCAAGGTATTTATCTTCTTCCTCTATCTAAGGATATACTTTCCTTAGCTTAGTGGCATTTGTTTATAATACAACATTATTTCCTTATAAAGATTTATGTTTCTGGCTATGGATACCCTCTTATGTGAGAGGTGATTGTCCTAGGTCATCACCTCTTCTTTATTTTTGCAAATTATGCTCTTGATAAACTCTTTCCTTTGCTTTGGGTTAGAGTTTGACTCCTTCATTCTGAGATTCCTCTTCCTATTCATCGCAGGGGGTTTGATGATTGAATCTTTATTCCCTCTTTTCTTTAAAAGATGATATTTTATCCTAAGAACTCCTCTACGGTGGGGGTCTTTCTGATAAGATATCTTCCTTTTTGAGGTTCCCTTTTCCATATGTGACATATCCATTTCACGATTATCTATGTTCTTAGAGGTAAGGGTCAATACTCTTTGCTAAGGATTTAGTGTATGTTGTTGTTAAAACTGGATATCTCCTTACCTTGTGAAGTAGGTATCCTCTTTCTCTTCCTTATCCTGCCTAGTGGGTAGTCATGATAAGGAGGGGGGAATATATAGGGTCTCCCTTATACTATATTTTACATTATTTTACATTTTACAGTATGCAAAATCCTTGGAAGGTAACACACATAAGTTGCTAAATCTTGAAGAGACACGCATTTTTATTTTTATTTTTGCTAAATCCTCATAAGGTAACGCACATAAATTGCTAAATACTGAAGAGATGCACATTTTTAATTTTACAATATGCTAAATCCTTGGAAGGTAACACACATAAGTTGCTAAATCCTGAAAAGACACGCATTTTATATTCCATAGTGACACAAGAAATTGGATCTATGGATGTTTCAAAAGTCGTCAGAAGATGCATTACAATTACAAAGCATAGTTTATGGGTGAACCTATTGGGATCTCCCTCCTTGGTGATTCATGGTAAGGTGGGCATCTTACTAGGCGAGGTAATCACTTTCTCTTTTCTCTCTTTCGCTTTCATGCTAGTAGGATTAGATCATGAAGCTATGTTATCTATAGTGTTACTCTTGTCTTGCTTATGTAATCATGTATGTTTTCTATGATTAATTTCTCTTTACTTTCATATATTTATGCATGTATGTTGAGTTAGAATACTTTGTTTGGGGGCTTGTGTACTTGAATTAGTGATGTTCTACCTTGTTGTGATCCACCAAAATCTTTCTTCTAACTTTACCATGAGTATGTTCAACTTCCATACTCCCGCTAAAGTGGGGGCTTAATGTATCATCTTAAAATGGAAGCACTTCCATTTTAAGAATGTTTATCCTTCCTTAGGGTTTTTTTTTTACCACCATCATATTGTCCCCTCATTTATGCATCCTCTCTTACTTCTTTGTTTGTTTAGGACCCTAATTGCACCTCTCTGGGCACCATCCCTCCCATATGGCATGTTTTCTAGGGGTCCTGACTCCCTAGGTCAAGGTTGACCTCAACCTTGGCCCAGGTCAAGGATGATCTTGACCCTGACTTGGGTCCCCCTTTCAAATCTGGAAGTCAGTCAGCTGTCGGAGGCCATCAAAAATTTATTTCCCACTTTTGGGTCAGTTGTTTTGGGTTCCGAAGTGACAATTCTTAAATTATATTTAATATAGGTCCACTTCTAGGGGAATGGGTCTAATTTGAATTTAATTCTCCTATGTATGCCTCTCTAGAATATTGTGCCCTAGTTTCATATATAAGGAAACCTTCTTCTCTCATTTTGTCTAACTAAAAGAGTGTGATCAAGCACCTCTAAAGAAGCTATCAAGCAAAAAGTTCAAGCATCCATTGTTCTACATGTTTTAAAGCTTTCAAAGTGTTCAAGTCTTCCTCTCAAGCATTCAAGTTCTCCATTGAAGATCAAGGATTCAAGCTTTCAAGCCTTTGAAGGGATTTGGTTCAAGCATTCAAGATTCATCATTCAAAACCCTAGATCTATCCGTCATGGTGGTGTGATCTTCCTTCAAGATCCTTCTGTGCATCATCAAGACTCTTTCATTCTCCCTTCAAGGTGGATTCCAAGCATACAGTCATGGAGGTTTATGGTTTCTAATTGAGTCCAATATTTCATATTTATATACTTGTTTACATTCGAAATACAATTGCATATCTATTTGAATATCATAGCTTCATTGTTAGATTTACCTCTACTACTTGCTAGCATTCTTTTTTTTCAATTATTGATTTCAAGGTTAATTCCTAAATCGAGGTTTGACTAAGGCAAACCCCTCCCCCCAATAAACAAAACCATTTTTCTTTCAGGTACAAGTTCGGAACAAAAGATTAGAGTGCAGATTTGGATACCCTTTTTGGAAAACTTTTAGGATCCGAAAACACAATTTCAGTCTGAGACTTTTTAAGTCGATTCTTCCCTAGGTCAAAATCAGAAATTCTAGGTCAATGGTGATATTGACTTGAGGGTACAAATCGGAACTGTGTCATAACAGAAAAATATTTATGGGTTTTGTTCATCTCTGCGTTTCTATTCTAGATCGGGTCTCAGATTTTCTAGAAACTGAGTGCAGACCCCTGAAAATAGCATTCTTCAGATCTACAACATTTCAAAGTTAGTACTTTTCTCCTATCCAATTCAATTAAAATTATTAATCTATCTAAATATATCACACACTCTTCTATAAAATGGGAATTAGGGTTTTTCTCTTTATCCCTATCCTTAATAGGTTGATTGATTTATGCATTGATCCTTTCTTTATGGTTAATCAATTTGGATCTTCCCTTTAAAAAATTTGGTATTAAGAGGACAATCCTACCCTCCTCACACACATATTCATAACACATCTATTTCAAATGTAACATTTTTAAACCTTCTATTTCTTATGTTACACTTCCATATATAGCATTAGTTGTCCACTCAATGGTTAGGTCTTTGAGATTTTAAAAATTAACATGAGTGGGAAGTTTTTCCTTTAAAAGTTATTTTTACATGGCAATGACCATTTTTTTGTTTTACCTAGCAAAATGAACAAAAAACAAATAAACAAAAAATTAAGATATGTATGTATGTATTTATATATGCATGTATGTAAATATATGTATATATGTATGTGTGTATG
Organism: Thuja plicata; assembly: GCA_018584345.1. Taxonomy (NCBI): domain Eukaryota; kingdom Viridiplantae; phylum Streptophyta; class Pinopsida; order Cupressales; family Cupressaceae; genus Thuja; species Thuja plicata. The sequence continues at coordinate 3,097,959 of MU223547.1, read as the reverse complement.
TATGTATGTAAATATGTATGTATGTATGTATGTATGTATGTATATTTATGTACATATATACCTATACATACATATCACTAAATTTTTCCAAATATACTATACATTATGTTGGATACTATTATTAACACACACACATGCATGTGTATCATATGACCGAAGCTACAACATTAACACTCCCTCTTAGTTAGGGAGGATGATCACAATTTACACAAGATGTTATTTCACATAATGCAATAAAAATATTAACCATGATATTATAATATATGGATAGTAATATAATACTGAACTATGTCCATATATTACTATCCACATACTATCCACTTTCAAACATGAGCAATAATAGTGAGTTCCTACAAGGTGTAAAGGTGTTGTCCCTTATGCTAGAACAACAATAAAATTGTGAATGTTTGAATGTGAATTACCTTGAAGTTGATAGGAATGAATAACCCATCATATATTTTGAGATTCCAAATCTTTCTTACTTAAGTGCATTATGTGATATGACAAATTGTCTCCAATAAATTGTCAAATTTGTAGAGTACTTGGATTAGTTGATCCTTAGGAAATAATGTGAGTTCATTAATCCTCTCCATCACTCATCATGTTTCCTTTTGGCCTTTTCAAGCATTTATATGTTTGTTCCATTCTTAGAAACTCATTATAACTTTTGTAAGAGCCCCTACAACCAATCTTGGTCAGTTTGAGAGTGGATAATGAGTGGACAGTAATATACAGACATGGTTGTGGATAGTGAGGGGACAGTAATATAATACTAAAATATGTCCATATATTATTGTCCACTCACTATTCTTGTTCTAACATAAGGAGAAATACCTTTACACCTTGTAGAAACTTGTATTGGGTCCATAGGGACATGTTTACAGTTTTAGTGCTATAGGCATCTCAACTAAATGTTAGAGGTATCGTTCCTTATGTTAGAACAAGAATCAAATTGTGAAGACACCTTTAAAATAGAACTAAGGATTTTGGAGTAATTTTTAATGTGAATTACCTTGAAGTTGATAGGAATGAAGAACCCATCATATATTTTGAGATTCCAAAGCTTTCTTGCTTAAGTGCATTATGTGATATGAAAAATGGTCTCCAATAAATTGTCAAATTTGTAGAGTTGGATCAGTTGATCCTTAAGAAATATTGTGAGTTCATTAATCCTATGCATAACTCATAATGTTTCCTTTTGGCCTTTTCAATAATTTATATGTTTGTTCCATTCTTAGGAACTCATTAAAACTTCTGTAACATCCCCTACAACCAATCTTGGTCAGTTTGAGAGTGGATAGTGAGTGGACAGTAATATATGGACATAGTTGTTGATAGTGAGTGGATAGTAACATATGGACAGTAATATAATATTGAACTATGTCTATATATTACTGTCCTCTCACTATCCACTTTCAAACATGAGCAATATTATGTGGACAGTAATACAATGCTAAAACATCATTTCATAACTAAGTTTTCAATATCTATATATAACTAGGTCTAATAAGATTTGTGTACTTTCTGCATCATTTTATAAATATAGATACATGTGATCATAAATTCTCTATCCTACCATAAATATGTGTGCATTCCTGGGAAGACTTTTAGTCACAATATCTGAGAAACATTATAGGCATCATTGCAAACACAACATAATTGATTCGTATACCCAAACTATGCAAATCAACCTTATCTCCCCCAATTCCAAATAGACATAGAAGGGTCCAAAACCATCTTTAAGTTGTGGACCCCTTAAAGATGGTTTTGGACCATGATGTGTCTAACTAGAACTAGGGCAAATAAGGTTGATTTGCATCATTTAGGTATACAAATCAATTATGTTGTGTAAGCATAAATTTGTGACCATGATGCCTATAATGTTTCTTAGATGTTGTGTCCTAGGACCCCTTATGACCCCTTATGATCCCTAAGAATACATGACCTTTTAGGATCCCTAAGAATACATCTTGGAGGTCTTCAAGGGTAGTAATTAAGGGGTTATAAGGGTTCCTATGAGGGGCCAGATGACAAGCTTCCACCTTCACGCAGTTGTCCCTATTTAGAAGAGAATATTAAACCATTCTTGAAACAAAGTGAAGCATTTTCTCACTTTCTTAGGAACCCTAGTTGAATTATTCCTTGTGATAAATGGTTTTACGTATCATTCAGGTGTGATCTATGGAAGTCAATGAATCATTCAAACTTTAAAAAGGACATGGATATGTTATTGTAGATGTTCGTCGAGAGGTAGAATTCAAATTAGTAGGTACTCTGAATGCCATTCTTGCCTCTTGGGATTTTGAGGATATCTTGTACTTTTTTTATCTTAATTAGTAAGTTCTCATTGCTTTAAATTCCTAAATACATTGCATTGACCCTGTAAAAAATTCCAAAACCTATGCTATAGTAAAACATCATTTCATAACTAACTTTTCAATATCTATATATAACTAGGTCTAAGAATATTTGTGTGTTTTCTACATCATTTTTCTTAGTTTATGAAGGTTATAGACTGAAGTTTCCAAACCCCAATTTTTGCTTCCTGTGAAGAACGATCATGTCAAGTAATATAAGTGAAGAACAAAATAGGGATCAGACAATCACTAGAGAACTGTGGTCTAACTTGAAAAGAAAAGGTGATGGAAAATGTTATTGTCCCTACAAAAATTGTAAGGGCTTAAACTGTAGAAGATTGCTACTCAAAACAGCTAAGAGACATTGTTGGGACCATGGTCACATTGAAGGGGTGTGATTATCGGCCATCGGTAAGTTGTTAATTATATCATTTTAACAATTGATATACATATGAAATAACTTGATGATGAGATGATCATGATCATGGTTTACTTATGTTCAATTTTATATAGGTCGATCTCCCCAAGGAAGTACGTGATATGGACCATGATCCCATGGAAGATGATGATCATGCACCATGAAAACACAATTGAAGATGATGGTACAAATATATTGATCCATGATATATTTATTCTAAGCACAACTGATCATGATGATGAAGATAACATGGATGTTGTTCACGGTGTACCTCTACTTGAGAAGGCGAACGAGCCCCTTTACCAAGGCTCCCAAACATCTCTTCTCTTTGTTGTATTGTCGTTGGTGAACTTGAAGATTATGAATGGTTTATCCAACATAACAATTTCAAACACCACAAGGCTACGTTTTACAATGGTCATCATTTTTGCATCAAAATGTTGGATGACACAAAAAAAACTTGTGATTCTTGGATAACTGCAGTCTTTTAAGTGACTAATATTTCATCTATAAATGACTTACATCCTTGAGAGTCTCAAAATATATACTATGGCATTTTAGAGGATATACTTGAGTGTCACTTTAGATCCTTCAAATTAGTTCTCTTTGTCATCAAATGGTACATGCTACGACTTAATCAAAATGATCCCGATATAACTTTTATTGAATATGATAATGGATTTACAATGGTTAATACAAGGTCATTTGAGCCAATTGAGGATGAGCCCTATGTTCTTCCAAGACAATGTGAGCAGGTATTTTACATAGAGTTTCCACATGAACCTGGTTGGTCATTTGTTGCTAGACAAGATCCGAGAGGAAGGTCAATAAAGTATAATGTGATAGAAGAAGAAGATACCAAAGAAGTAGAAGATGGCATAGATGATGCTCACGATCAACAATTACTCAATGAATTTCCTGAAACAAATTTCCATGAAGAAGAATAAGAAGATGATGACGAGATGATGATGAGGAGGAGGAGGAGGATGATGATGACGATGACGAGGAGGAGGAGGAGGAGGAGGAGGATGATGATGATGATGATGATGAGGGTGAGGGTGAGGGTGAGGGTGAGGGTGAGGGTGATGATGATGATGATGATGATGATGATGATGATGATGATGATGATGATGATGATGATGATGATGATGAGGGTGAGGGTGAGGAGGATTAGGATGAGGATGATGAGGATGATGATGATGATGATGATGATGATGATGAAATTTAGAGTTATGTGATCATTTCTTTATCTATTTAATATTGATTTCTTGATAGAAATATATTTGACTTATAAGGTTACATAGTTTATTCATTATGTATAAGTCATGTACCTTTTAATATTTTTATTTCATAAGTGATGCTTATGATGGATGTGATTATGATGATTGCATAATGTTCATGTTGTCCACTATATATTTTTTTAGTCTACGTATCATGATATTATTAGCTAACATAAGATAATTGAATTACATATGTAGGCACCAGAACCCTTTCTGCATGAGCATCCCACACAGTCTCATTCATTGACAAGTATAAGTGAATACACCCTATAGAGATATTTTATTTAATATAGTTATCAATAGTAAGATTAATGTCTTGTAAGATATCTCGCCCATTTTCATAATATATCTCTCTCATTACCATCTATCTCTCTCATTTGATGGAGTGCACATAACAACAAATATGTATTTGTTAGATGTGTCATCCACAAGTGAGGGAAGTATAGGAATAGAAGATGAAAGTGAGATATGTAGTGGGTCTAAAATAGGGAGATCAACTAGAGATCAAAAGACTAGAAGGAAATTTAATAAACACATGAAATTTTTCCTTGATCAAGGAGGTTCGTGTTCTTATGATCATGAGACCAAAGGTGACATCGAGGTCCCCTTAAGGTACCAACATCTACATAAACAATGGGTACCGAAGAAACTTCCTCCAATAAATATTGATTTTTGTGTTAACAATAGGATATATCACATAGCACCATCGTCATTACATGGTTTGGGCCTTTTCTCCATGGATGGCATAAAGGTCTCTTACAACAAATTTGTCGAATTGATGGAGTATGTCGGTCCTTGTTATGATTACAAAAGTTGGATGCATATTCTTCGATATAAAAAAGTATGCATAGGTATGCACTCTCAGAAAATTATATACAATAGAAAGACAATAATCAAAGTAAAATAATGGCTACATACATTGACGGAAGGCCAAAATAAATAGGGAATATTGTGGATTTTATAAATAGTATGCAACCTAGGTCAACTAGTAAGAAACCAAATTGCATATTTGAGGAGCATGAGGGAAATCATGTATATGTATGTGCGATAAAATCAATACGTGCAAGGGAAGAGTTGCATATCAATTACAATTTGAATCACATAGATAAAAAAAAAATCTACTACCATAGGGGTGGTACATTTTATGCACTATTTAAACCAACCTCCAATCAATGACTCCAACACACCATTTTATTATTAAGTTTTTTATATTTGATCTTATTCATAGGGTACCATGGAGCATCCACATGGAGGGAACAATGATGACCATCCCCAATCTTCTACTGATGATCAGGTAAACCTCATTGTAATTGTACAAATTAGATAGAAGCAAAATATTTTTTTATTATATTATTTTCTTAACTATTTGGAGTAATTTTGATATTGCTAATAATATTATTGTCACAAACACAGGGAAGGAGACCTGGAAAGGAACCTACAGTCGCTGAGGGTGAAAACTTTGGTGATGAAGACCTCATGGATGTTGATTTCACACAAGCCAATGACCCTATCAGCTCCATAAAAAAGACTCTGGAAAAAATTGGAAATGAAATAAGTCATTTGTCTGACATTTTCCCTTCACCTCCTCAGGTAAAAGCGAGGGTGGTTAGATTGATGCACCGTGCACAAAAATTGAGAGTAGGTATTAATGAAATTTTTAATTATAATAAAATATCAATAATGGTTTTTATTTTATGCTCTTTTATGTCATTAAGTAAAATACAGACATGTTGTTTTTACAGGCTTTTTTGTAGGAATTGGAAACTAGTCAAGGCCTTGATGACTGTAATATTGCACGTGCTTTAGGTAGATCGCATGTCTTATCCCCCACTTTTGTTTTTCATTCAATACATAGGAATGATCATAATCAATGACAATATGCTTTAAAAATCAGTTTTTTATGCTCTAACAATCTTGTCCATGCTAGTCCATGCTTTTTTATGCTCTAACAATCTTATTCTTAAGGTATTGTCAATGAGTTTCTAGTGGATACGCCACCTTAGAGAAGGACATCCTCAAATGTATCACCGACCCAAATGTCAGCAGCATGTAGCATGCACACATCTGCTACTGCACCACCTATTGGTACGTAGATTCATCTTTTTCTCTCTCTTTTGTTATGTGTTTATTTCCATTGAAGCATTATTTCTTGGGGGCATTTCATAATAGATTCATTTTATGCAGTAAGAGATTTAGTAGATGACAATTCAATGGTAAATCCTAATTTTTCCCGTACTCATAGTACGGGAATGATAGACTGCATAATGCATGTTTTGGGAGAAGATATGCTTCCCTTGAAATTTTTCGAGGTTCTAGGTACTTTAAAGTTATTATGATACCTAGTGTAATAGTAATTTACTTATTGATCACTCTTTTTCAAATATTAATAATCCCCTTATTTTTTTACAGGGAATATTTTTTTTTGGAGAAAACGTAATGCTTTGAGTTTGAAGATATTCGGGGCCACCATACGTGAATGGTGGAACATCATATCCAAACAAACCCAAATTCATTATTTTGATTTCATATCACTGCTGGAATAGTTTTCCTTTGATCCATTTCATGGACATCATTAAAGGTAGCTTCACTTCATTTATGCATCTAACATGTGTTTTTTTGCTTACAAGGTGGAACAAGCAAGATATGTGGTGAAGATGCACCTTGACCTTTGAAAATTATAATGTTAATGTATTGGAATCATTTATTTATTTATTTAGTCCAATGAAAGACTATGTAAACATAGAAGATGTACGTGTCAAAGGTAATGACTAATTAACAACTCATTAATCGATAGTGGAATGGGAATGTAAACAGTTGTATTGTAACTGCCACAAATGTTATAAAATGCATAGATATATTGATAGGAAGGGGCGAAGAGATATATAGAAAAATATGAAAGAAGAATGGGCTCTCTAGCTTTTAGCCAGAGAGCCATCGATGTTATTAGCTTGAAATTATTGAAATGGAAATATTTTTGGGTTGGTTTTGTTAAATTCCGTGCTCCCATTCTATTATCGGACCATTCTAGAGACATGGTTTATGTTTTTGTGGAGATTCAATTTAACTAGTAATATTGTGAGTTATCGAGTTTTGTAGTCTTCTTGGGGATTTTGTAAGTATTTCATTTTTATCAGGTTTATGTAAACATTGATTTGAATTTTCTATTAAGTCACTGTTATCGGGCTTTTTTATATTCTTATTCTAAATCTTCCATTGTGTAACCAATTCAAGAATCGGTCGGAAAAGTAAAGCCCAAGTTAAGTTTATTCCAAAACCTGTGAATGGAAGTGGGTGTTATGAAGTGAATTATAATTTGTTAGTTCAAGTATTAATAGGTTTTCTAAGAGTTTGATAAGTCTTTTAAATGTTTGGTGCTTGTGTCCATGCATGTATCCATTAATGTGTTAGTCCAAGTCTTAATCCTTGTCCTTATATTTGATTTCTAGAGTCGCCATGTTATTTTTGTGAATCTCAAAGTTGCTTAAGTCCTCATGTTCAAATTGTCAGTGGTAGGGTCCCCCCTGTGGTTCATTTGTGTTTGTGAAAATAGGAAAATCATTTGCTAACATGTTTCTTGAACAGGTTTGAACAGTCTTGAACAGGTTTGAACAGTCTTGAACAACCTTGAACTTGGTTCATTCGTGTTCAAGAGTGTTCAAGCTCGTTCATGTTTTTATGAAGCGGTAGCAGGTGAATAGCCTTATCACTAAAAAGGTGTCTCGTCATCGTGATCTTCAGAGTTTTTGATTAATCAAAGTTGGGAATCAATATTGGTGTATGGGACTTCTAGTTTGAAGATGAAGGTGAGATATAAAAAAAAGGGAACAGACTTGAATAGTGGTGAACACATAAGAACACCCTTGAACTTGGTTCTTTCATGTTCAAGAGTGTTCAATGATTTTAAAAAAGTGACACGTGGCAAAAGTAAAGGACTACCGCCATCATTTCAGTTGTGGAACCTACCTAGAAAAGGCTTTTAATGAAGGAAGGTATTGGTGGCAGTTAAATGTGTCCGAGCTGTCAAATTAATGAGGAATTTGTGCGGCATAAAATTTTGCACAAGTGGCATTAAATGATTGCGTGTGTGAACAGTCACTTCATTCTCCGAGCTTTTATTTCCTTTATGATGGGAAATTAATTACCAAATCTGTGGTACTTCTTATTAAAACTCTTCTTAGCGTTCATTTTTTTTTGAAATACTGTCGTTGTCTATATGCGTGAAGATTGAAGGTAAGGTTTTTTGGAGCTCCAATTGTAGAATTTTCCACAGTGATTAAGGTAAGTTAGGATACCATTCCTACAGTGTTTAAATCTAACAGCTTGTGAAATTTACGGGAGTTTTTGTAACAATTCTCAGTCTATTCTTGCAAGAATGAAGTCTACATTCCATTTGTTTGGAAGTGTGTCTAGTTTGGTATGTGAAAATCCTATTGTAATAGACACAGATTTAGAGGGATATGATGTAGAAGGAATAGCTAATAGGCTCACTAGGTCTGTTGAAGAGAGTGTCCCTTCTATTGAAATTTTAAGTAGTGGGTTGTGCGTAGCCGCTTGCTTTCCTCCTGCAGTGATATGTCCTAAACTTGTCCATGAGTGTATCTGAAACTATGACCAGCGAACTGAATAAATTCTCAAAAGAAATGGTGAGGTATTAATGGCTGTGAATAGAGGAATTGTCACTTTAGATTTCCAAATCCAAGAGCAAACTTTTTCTGCCTTCTCTCCTGCACAATCCCTTGTTAATTTCAAACCAAATGCTGATGCAAATCGTACCACAATAGCCAAGCACTAGTTATTAAATGCCCAAAGGGGAGGTTCCCACTTACCCAAAAAGCTTAGCAAAAGTCATGTGCATCCATACATTAGTGATATTATGGTGATGTTACATAGAGTCAGAGGGTCACCTGAGGCGTTCTTATTTTCAGATTGGTTATTCTGTTATGTAGAGATTGTTTTAGAGGGAAGACACAAGTAGGATTGGGCCTAATTAATTGTAGAATCTATGAGAGAACAACTGAATAATTCCAAACTCATTGGATGTAGCTTTTTCATGTCTTCTTATTTGATGTACTGTCTAGCCTGTAGTAGGATATGGGATGGTATGATTCATGAGCCTTGGATAGATGGAATTTGTGTTTTTTAGTATTTTCCTATTCTTCGTAAAAATAATGTGATTCAGAACTACAGAAGGGTACATGATACCTTTATGGGTAAGCATTGTTTTGAGATGTCTGAGGATTCAGCCAGGAGAATGAGTTCAGAAGCTTAGCAATTTGTGACAAGATTTGGGAGTTTTTATATTCAGTTCTCTAGGTTCTCTTATATTAGAATTGGTTGTTTTGAAGATGCCCCTACAAAATTACCTAGTTATGCCTTTGATTTTTTCATCCTTGCAGAAGTCTGTAGATAGTTTTCTATTGTGCTTAAACGTTTTCTCCCTGAGGAAGGATGCGAGAAAATCTTCCCATTATAGCTAGGTAAGTTTTCATGCCTGACTATTGAAGATGAAATAAGTATTGGAAGTGACCTTGGTCATTTTGATTTTAAGTATTACACAGAGAGAACAGGCTTTGATAATAAAAACTTTGCTAGCAGGAATCTATGCCTTAGATCTCACATGTTTCTAGTTCCCCATCTAGAGGATTTCTAGGAAGACTGTGCAAATGAGTTCCAAGTCATGAAGAGAGGTCATAGTAGACTCTGCATATCTCAAATTCTATCAATGAGACTACAGTTCAGCATAGAGGGGGTCACAGATGATGGTTCTAACTTAGTTGAACCCAGTTTCAAAAGACTCCTAGACACTGAAGAGATAGATATTGATTGGTCAAGAGAGGAGGAAGATGAAATTATGTGCAAGACATAGCATGTACTCAAATTAACCAAAGAATGGCTGCAGACAAAAAGAGAATAGTCTAGTCCTAAAAAAATTGAAGTTAAAACTTCAATTTTATTTTCCTCCCCCTCTGTTTCTAATTCTCCTAAACCATCTGGTAATGCAGTTTCCTCTGATAAGCAGCAAAAGAAGGATCCCAGGAAGAAACTTGTTGCAGAACTTTCCCCCTGTGTCCTCCCCTCGGCACATTACCAGATCGAGATCCCAATCGCAGAAAATAGGAAAGATGACTAAGGAGCATACAGAAACAGTCAATTTGGAGGATGACAAATTTGGAGATTTAAACTACCAAATTGGAGAAGACGAGCAAATCAGGAAAGATCTCTTCGATCTTGATGATGTAACTCTGGATTTAATGGACACCCCTACTAAAACTGGTCCTCAGCCCACAGCAACAAATGATACCCCAAAATGGTTAACTTCTTCAGTTAATAAGAAACAAAGTTTGATTTCTGTATCTATTCCGGTGCAGGATATAATCAGTAAGTATACTCAAAAGACTCCTAAGGCCAAGAAAGTGAAGAGTACAATACGGATGTTTGCTGATACTAAAACTAGGAAGTGGATAGCCGAGGTAGCTACCTACAGACCGAAGGAAGAAAAGTAGGATGTTGCAGTTGAAAATTTTGAAGTGACTAAAATTGAGTTAGGGACTATGGACAGAGCGGGAAAGAATCACCTTTTCAAGGAAACTGCCCAATAGATGTTGATCACATCAGTGCAAGATAGTAAGGAAAAGAAAGAATTGAAGCAAACCATTGTCTCACTCTCTCAATTCATAAATACTTTTTGCAAATTTGATGCCACCCCAGTGTCTCAATCATCATAGGAATTCAACCCCAACTCTGTAGAAAGTAAAACAATGCTAAATCAAGTTCAAAGGGGTCAAACTTTGGTCTCTTCAGTTGATGAGTGGATGTCCCAAGTGCTTAACAATGGCAGGCAATACATCAAAGATTTGCACTCAATTCTTCATGACACCAAGGCAGTAATGGGAGAATTACAAGCCCAATGCCAGGTCTAGAACACAGAGGAGGAAAAATGGGTGTCAGCAATGACAAAGTCATGGAGATAGAGAGGCATGGTTTTAATAAATTCTGCATTGAGAAGTACCTAAAAGGTGCTGAAGAGTCCCTTTTCTTCATCCTTAAAAAGAATATCGGTTGGCGCATCACTCTCATAAGGGGCACTATCGCATAAAACAAAGAATATGAAACTGAAGCTAAGCAGATTCAAAAAGCTGCCCTGAATGAGTTGAAAGTGATTAATTTCACTTATACCTACCCATCGGTTTTTGGTGAGCAAGAATTAAAGGGCACTCTGGATGCTTTCGACTCGGCAATAAAGACTATCAGGGAAAATATTAATCCTAAAGCCTTTGACTTAACTCAGATAGCAAGGATTGAATCTGTGCTATATCTGTGTGTGGATCAGTTGTCCAATGTCATTGAAAAGGTGAAGAAATTGAGGTGGAGCAAAGACGCCTCTATGGCTCGGATAGTAAATTCTAAGATCCTGCATTTGTCACTCATGAAAGAGCTGGTTCAAGCATATAAAGAATGGAAACCTGCTTAATCAGTTACTGAAGAAGAAGGGAGTCCAGCGGGGAGCGAGGATCATGCTGTTGATAAGGATCCAGATTTGGTTATTTAGTTTTACTAGATTAACATGCAAACTTTTAAGGACATGTGTCCTCTTTCTTCTAGTTTAGTTATTTAATTGATTGCCCGAGAGGTGTTTTTCAGGAGACCTCTTGGTGCTCTGATACTATTTATTTTAGCTGCTGAATCTTTTAAAGGGTTCAAAAAAAACTTATGGCTGATAGATAATAGATTTTGATGGTAGTAGTTTGGATTATTGAATGTTATGAGAAGAACAGATTTTGGGCAATTATCTATGTAGTGATTTCTGAAATATATTACAGTAAGGTTATTGAATCTGTGTTATTTGAAAACCAAAAGCAAAGTGTCCTATGTTGACATCTTGTTTATTCTGTTATATATGTGTGTGTGTGTGTGTGTGTGTGTGTCTGTTAGTTCATAATATCTGAATTCTGGATTTGATGAAGGGTGCTCCCCTTAATGACACAAACACATAACAGAAATAGAGAAACAACAACAATTTGCAAGAACAGAAAATGGGCTTCTTATTATCTCCACAAATGTGGAATTACAAACTTTCAGAATTACAATATGCAAAGCCACATGGGCA
>MU223547.1:3070535-3085364 GCA_018584345.1 Thuja plicata | reverse complement strand
TATGACTGAGATGAACCTCCACATGCAAAATCAGAACATTCCAAGATCGTATGACCAACTTACTAAAAATAGCAAGTTTCCATAGATAGCAGCTCTGCACAAGGTAGCCCTTATTGAAAAGAAAACAGAATTATTTTTGGGTGATGCAAGATTGCCCTTACACCCAGGATGCTCCTGCATCATGATTTTATCTACTTTCTGTTATCTTTGGCTAAGAAGTTGTTTATATTTCATGAAATGCAATTGTGGAAGTAACTGTGTTTTCTTCCTACTCATTATTCGGTTTTATTTCCTTCATATTTTCTTTGTAGCATATCATCAAAAAATGATACTGTAACCTTTATAAGCTTTCAGGTTAAAAGCTAACCGATTGAACTGTTACCCCATTTCATTGAATATCATATTAGGGAGCTGTACCTATTATAAAATTTAGAGGGAAGTGATCATAAAAGATACTTACCCAACTGTTGGAGATAGTTTTTCTTTCAAGGGTGATTGAGTAAACTTAAAAGGTTTTTTAATAGAAAGACAAATTTGTTCACTAACATAATTTTATCGGGTCTCTGAGAGGTTGCAGAATTAAATTTATGGGCGTCGATTATGAAACTAAAAAAAATAAGTGTCGATACAAAGACCATAAAATATGTTTTAACCGTCAAATTGCCTCAAATTGTTTATATGTGTTTCAGAGACTGACCAGAGCGATTAAAGAAATTTTTTCGGGTTTGAAAGATATTCAAGTCTGAGTATGAGTCTATACATAAGATCTTATGTATAGACTCGTACTCAGACTTGAATATCTTTCAAACCCGGCAACATTTCTTTAATCGCTCCAGTCAGTCTCTGCGGAATTAGATTTGGAAACACATAACATCTTATGTATAGACTCATACTCAGAATTGAATATCTTTCAAACTCAGCAACATTTCTTTAATCACTCCGGTCAGTCTCTGCGGAATCAGATTTGGAAACACATATCAAAAATTTGAGGCAATCTGATAGTTAAAAAAAATTTTATGGTCTTTGTATCGAGACTTGGTTTTTTTAGTTTCATAACTGGTGCCCATAACTTTAATTCTGTAATCTCTCACAGACCCGATAACATTAATGAATACATGCATGGACATGAGCACCAAACATTTAAAAGACTTATCAAACTCTTAGAAAACCCATTAATACTTGAACTAACAAATTATAATTCACTTCATAAGACCCACTTCCATTCGCGGGTTTTGGAATAAACTTAACTTGGGATTTACTTTTCTAACTGATTCTTGAATCAGATACACAATGGAAGATTTGGAATAAGAATATACAGAATCCCCAAGAAGACTACGAAACTTGATAACTCACAATATTACTATTTAAATTGAATATCCACAAAGACATAAACCCGTGTATGTAGAATGTCGGATAATAGAATGGGAGCACGAAATGTAACAACACCAACCCAAAAATATTACCATTTCAATAATTTCAAACAGATAACATCGATGGCTCTCTGGCTAAAGCCAAAGAGCCCATTCTTCTTTCATATTTTCCTATTTATCTCTTCACACCTTCCTATCAATATATCTCTTCCTTTTATAACATTTGTGGCAGTTACAATATAACCGTTTACATTCCCATTCCACTATCGGTTAATGAGTTGTTAATTAGTCATTACCTTTGACACACACATCTTTTGTGTTTACATAGTCTTTCATTGGACTAAATAAATAAATGATTCCAATACATTAATATTATAATTTTCAAAGGTCAAGGTGCATCTGCACCAATATGAACTTAAAGAAACTTTTCATACAAAATATGACCAATTGTTTTAGAGATAAAGTATTTGAGAAAAATAGGCTCCTTGAGAGAACTGTCTTATATTTGAAGTATCTAAGGGACGAGTACAGGACTGCAATAGAGAAAGAGTATAACTACGAGCGTCCCCCAGTATTCTTATGAAAGAGTCAGAGGGTCTGATTTTGGATGCAGAGGAGAAAATTTGTAGGAAAATGGGAAATACACCACCAGACATCACAAGAAGGTATGTGATACTCTTAAGAATGTAATTAATTATGTACCCATTACTCTTTATACTTATATGATCTAACATATTTCAAACTTTTCATAGGCTAAATGACACATCAAAGACCACCAAGGCAATACTAGAAAAGCATAGCCAACACAAGCTTGGCTCTAGTGGTTATTCAAAACTTTTTGCACGAGTTGTAAGTATTAGTAAATGATAAATTGTGTTAAAATTTTTATAAATTGCAAACAATTTTGTTTTGATGAAACAATGCAAGAAAAACTCACAAAACCAAGAAAAAATGCAGGGCTCTCAATTCAAAAGAGCACTTATAGAAGAAGATAATAAAATTGGCTACCGACAAGGTTGTAGAGTCATCGCTGAATGGATACAAGAATTGAGTGCGTAAGGTTCTAGTGATGGATCCTTTGAATAGGTAAATAAGCTAAATGAAAATTATTTCAAATTGAATACTTTACCAATTAGTCTATTTTATGTTAAGTTCCACCATGAAATGACTATATTTGTTTTAAATAAGCAACAAATGATAATAATGTGCATGACATTGGAATGCAGTCTGCCAATCCTGTAACGCAACACATGGATGATGAAGATTTGAATGTAGCGCATACCAATGGTGGAGGTATACATTTTCTATTCAATTTTTTTTATGTAGTTATTAATACAAGAAAATATCTTGAATTGAAATTGGTGTAGTAATACAAATTTTATTAAAATTGGTGTTTGGATTAACGTATGATTTTGTATTGCAACTCTAGAGGACTTAGATGAGTTCGATGTCCATGAGAACATAAAGGTTGAGGCCACACAAAATAATGTGGCTAGATTAGGTAAAGAGAACCACGGTTATGTTGTTTAAATTAATGAAATACTTGTAACAATTATAATAAAAAAAAATTATTTTAACCCTTTTATTTGTTATTGTAGAGGACCCCCCTTTGCATCAGCATAGGACTAGGCATACATCAAGAGTATGAGCTGAGGGAAGAAGAAATGATGTGGGGGAAATGATGATGACACCGATGATATTATTAGAAAATACATAGACCAAAAAAACAAGAGGAAAAAGAAATGAATTTAATCTACCATATTTGATAATGATTGAATTCAATGCGTCAATGAATATTATTATGTGCTAATGAATGTTCATGAATTTTATAATGTGTTAATGAATATTGATGAATGTTTATGAATATTGATGAATCTTATGTGTTAATGAAAGTTATGTGATAATGAATGAATGTTACATTTTATTAAGGAATGAAAGAAAGAAAGAAAGAATTGTTAGATGTTAATGGGTAATTTAGAGTGATGTTAGGGGGGTGGGGCCAAATGAGCTTCCACCTTCATGTGGTTGGCTCTATTTAGTAGAGAATATTAAACTATTCTCAAAACAAAGTGAAGCTCGATTAGGTTGTTTCTTATCTAGGGTCCCAAATGTACCTGATAGGTTATCTAAGAAATCACAATCACTCTTTCTTGGACGTCAAACTAATCATAACAGTCACTGGCACCAAAACAATAACAAACCCTCTATTATGAAAATCAAGCCTAGTAGCCTTCAAGACTTCATGACTTCACTATTTAGCCCTCATAGGCCATGTTTCCATCATTGGCATTACAATAGATGTTTATCTTTATTGTATTGCGCCCACAATTGGCCTCAAATTTGTTTGGAAATTGACTTCAAATTTGTTGTTATGTCCTCACGGTTACCCATGTTTCATTCTACATCCTTAGTTATGTTGAATTGCTAATATTAGTTTGTATCAAAGTTTCACAATCAAGAATTTTACACCTAGACTCTAATTCAAGGTCTAACCATAAATGTTTCCCAAAACTTCATTTATTTATCCAAATACACCATTATTAAGTTTTTAATGCTTAATATTTTATACCAAACTACAACTACATAATGCATGGGCATCTTAACTATTGAATCATCTAGATCTAAAGTTTTCTCATTTAGAGTAATTTTTGCCTCTACATCTTGGGCTGACACTGTGTTGGTCACTCCCACTAATTTTTTATTTTGAATTTCCGTAGCTAGAGATACGTCCTAATATGCTTTTACACCTATGTCAAAGTTTGACACTACTCCTAATTTTGTATATTCTGAAATCATAACTATAAGTTTTGATGAGCTTGTGTAATCATCCTCTTTGACTTCTTTAACTTGAACCATTTTACTTGATATGTCAGATTCATGAAAGCTTGACTTTTCTTTCTCATCCATTCGAAGTGAATCTCTTGTTTATTTATATTGTGAGCCTGATCTAGAGAAAGAATTCAGTAGGGGTTATATTTTTTTTTTGCGTTTTCTTACATTAAGATGATTTTGGATAATTTATTTTCTTTCTAATTTTCATTTTTCCCCCTTAACAAAATTGTAATAATGTGCATTTGCAAGTTTCTTTTCATTTGTGTAATTATATTGTAAAATGACAGTATCAATGGGTTCCCTTCAATTTTAGCATGTAGTTTAATTTGTGTATTTATTGGTGTCTTGTGAGGAGAATTCATAGAGAAATATAGAGGTTACACAAAATGTACCATGGATGTGTTTTCCATCTCCTTGTTCTATCTTTAATTTTTAGTTTTATGTGAATACTTTTTAACATTCTCTATTGGGTTATCTTGCCAAGATTTATTTAGGTTAAACTTCTATTAACTTTAGAAATTTTGTGTATTTTATTGGACCATTTAACTCCAAGAAAAAATTATAGATCATAATTTTATTTGAGATAAAATACAACATACTTGCACTAATATCACTTCAGCTATTTTGGCTCTTATGTGAAAAGATGAGATATGATCCTGGTACTTTTTTTCTTTGAAACTATTCCATTCTTATAATGTAAGATACAAATGATGTATGTTTGTTACCTTTCCTGCATGTTCCTATCATAGTCAAGTGTGTATCTCTCATTGTCTTTTGGTCACTCTCAACACTAGATTATTTCATGTGTCAACCATTGTTGTCAAGGGCTCTTAGCTTCCAAAGTACATGAGCTTGTGAATTTGGTTCTTGAAAAATATAAGTTGTGGGAGAAGGTCACCCAATTTTCTATCCAAGAGTGACCATGGCTTATTTCTTAGTGGATATCTTAGTTTTGGAAATAACATTCGTCAATAGTGCTTCTACAAGCCATGACTATGGGGAGGCTTTGAACAAAACCTTAATTTTTATGAAGCCCAGGGATCTAGAAAGCTTCCCATTACCTAGAGAGCTACCTGAATAGATGATTCTAGACTTAGAGATGGATTAGCTAATGGGTTCAGTAATATCACTTAGCCTTAGTTTAATGTTGCTCCACTTTCCAAACTAGCAATTGTGACCTAAATTTTTTTTGTGCATTTTGTGTACATCAATTTTAGTTCTAGTGAGTTAATTGAAAAATCAATATGACTTATACAATTTGTTCATTTAAATGCATTATGAATTATATATGTTGTTAATTTAAATGCATGCAATGTGAGCAGGTTGATTTGGTTGGAGGATACTATGATGTAGGTGACATTGTGAAATTTGGACTTTCAATGGAACACACTATCACCATGCTCTCATAGAGTATGATAGAATATGGAAAACAATTGGCTAAAAATGGAGAGCTGGGATATTCCATGGATGCCATCCAATGGGGCACCGATTATCTCTTAAAATCTCATCCTGAGCCAAATGTACTATATGGAAAGGTGATTATTCTTTTTCTTTTTAGTTTTGTAAGATATGGATCAAGTAGAGGAAGAAAAAGCTTAAATTTGAATGATCTAAGAACAGTGTGGTTCTACTCTATTCTCAGGGGGTGATTGCATTACAAACCATAACTATTGGCAAAGGCCAAAAGATATGAAAACCTATAGAAAAGCATACAAGATTGATACCAACAATCCTTGATCAGATCTTGCAAGACAAATAGTTGTTGCTATGGCTACTACCTCTATCATTTTCAAGGACTACAATCTTGTTTACTCTAATGAGCTTCTCAATCATGCCAAATAGGTTTTTTTGGATTCAAACAAATTCAGATTCCTCTCCTTGATTATATTAAAAAAAATTGTATTTCATTCTGCAATCTAATGTTTTCTTCAATTTTTGTGACTATCTTACAACACTTTGAATTTGTTGACAAATACAGGAGAAAGTATGACAGTAGCATTACTAATGTTTGAAAGCTTTATGGATCAATCAGTGGATACAATGTAAGTTCTCATCTATGTTACCTTCGCTATACAAATTCAAATTATGGTGAATTTTGTGCTTCAAGAATGACAAGTTTTCTTTGCATATACTAAATATTTTTGTAGGATGAATTACTGTGGGCAGCTGCATGGCTTCATAGAGAAACTGGGGATCAAAACTACTTCAATTACCTGACTGATAATGCAAATTCCATGGGTGGATAAAAATGGAGCATGATTGAGTTCTCTTGGGATGTTAAATATGTAGGGGTCCAAATGCTTACATCCATGGTCAGTAAGGGTGCAAGCCATTCAAATTCTTCAATATGTAGTAGTAATTAGAATATTATACTTGCCATATGATTTTGATTAGCTGAAATTTCAATACCTAATGATAAAATGCATGAAGAAAAATGACTTAACATGGTTCCTTTACTTTTTACTAGTCAACTCTAGATTCATCCTACAATTAATATCATAAATGTTGTTGGGATGCGGTAGTTCCTCTAGCAAGGTAATGGTGGGGGAAAAGAGGTTGTGTTGTAAAAATATCAAGAAAAACCTAAGTTTTTCACATGTTCTTGTCTTTACAATGTACAAAAAACACACAGTATGAGATACATTAATCAGTGCCTTTTAAAAATACATTTTTTCTATTCATATTTATTTACTAAAGATGGTGGTGAACTATGTCATTTTTCTCCCTTATCATGTGGGCTCCTATATTGGTAGAAATGGAACAATATGCATTTTGTGACAAGTGGAACAACATGCATTTTTACCTCAATAGGCACACCCAAGGGTTATTTAGTATGTTTAAGTGATTGGTGAGAGTTTCCTACATCAATTGGTTGACCATGCTTTCTCCAGCCGATTTGGTTATTTTCCAGATTTGGTGAGAGTTGCTTGCATTCATGTAGCATTTTTTTAAGACAAAAAATAGGAACTTTAGTAATAAAGTAGGAAAAGTGCATAAATAAGACTTTGAATGATTTTTCAACCCTGTATGGACCATGCAAAAAACTATTTCTATTGAATTCTTGATGTTTTAGGATTTTTGTGATTTTGATCTTTTTTTATTGGATATCTTTGGCTGGTAGATTTTGATCTCAGCTACTTCATAGACAACTAATATTTGATCTTAGACTTAGACAACTATTTGATGACTGTCCTCGTAAGAAGTTTGATAAATGCAGTGATCTTGAAGTGTTATTCTACAATGCTAACACTGTTTCTTGCATTCTCACATGGAGTTTTTCATATCCTTACTATGTTTCAACATTTATCAACTTTCAATAATATTTCATAGTTTGTGTCCATGTCTAATGCTTCTCTTAGTATTTGATGGAGTTTGAATAGATAGAATACTTGTCTTTTCTCTTTTCCCTTAGGCTTTGTTGCCCTTGAACTATTGATGGAAAAACTTGAAATCATGTTTAATGAAAAGTAATAGTTATAAAGAAATATTTGGCCTATTGTGATAAAATATTTCATGTTATTTTAATCTAAATATATTTGACTTTTTATTATCGCATATTTAAAAAAAAAAAAAATTGAATGCTTTAAATTACCAAAAATATGATGGTTTTCTTGATGTGTGTCAAGAGTCCTACTAGTTTGTATGGTTGCTAACCATTCGTTTGTCTTTGATGTTTACAGCTTGATACTTTGATAAATATTTTCTCGTGTGCCCGCCTATAGAAATTTGGCTTTGCAATGCTTAACTGAGGTATGTATCCTTGCATTTATATAGTATATTCTCTTTACTTGTTTGTTGATTGTATCGTGAGAAAATTTACTATAGCAGTAAAGTTATTTTTTATTTGTTCTCCTTCCATGTCTAATTTGTAGTTCTTTATTCAAGTTGCAACACTCAATTTTAGGGACTTCTATGATACACAATTTGTGAAGATTTATACAATCTTCATGGTGCAATTGCAAGTATTGTGAATCAAATTTCTACAGTTTGTAATTTTTGGTGGGTTTTATTTCTCTTCTTGTAAATATAAGAAAATTGTAACTCATTCATGTTTGACTAAAGCTTAGGTTCACCTTGTAAATTCTATAGCTGATATATGTTGCAAGATCAACTAAATTGTAGCATATGTTTTGTACAACATAATGATTTTAGTGTTTTATTGCCTCTTTTTTGAAGCAGGGCACTATATTCCTTAGTTGAAAAATCTTATTGTCAGGGCCAACATAAAATAGAAGATTTTCAATTTGAAGGGTGTAGTTGTAAGTATCTTTCCATGTTGAATTAAATTTCAATGTTGTAAAAGATGCTAAGTAGGGTCAGCCAGATGGAGAAACCAAATTTATTAGTATTACTCTTTCCAAGAGGTCATTTAAGATCACAGGTTTTGATTGTGTCCATAATTTTTCTACTTGGTACACCATGAAGAAATTGGATTTTGGATTGTTATGTTGCCATAACTAGTATATGATAAATGCAAACCTATTTAATTTCCATATACTATTTATGGATATGAAACTGATGTAACAGTTGAAGAAGATAAAATTAGGGTAATATATAGACATAGTTCACTATTATATTAATGTCCATCTATTACTTTCTCAATGAGATCATATGTATGAGTGTGTCATATGTTTGAAAGTAGATAGTGAGTGGACAGTAATATATGGCCACAGTTCAATATTATATTATTGTCCATATATTACTATCCACTCACTATCCACTTTCAAACATATGGACATGTTTGAAAGTGGATAGTGAGTGAACAGTAATATATGGACATAGTTCACTATTTCTATATATTATTTTCCACTCAGTATCCACTTTCAAACATATGGACATGTTTGAAAGTTGATAGTGAGTGGACAGTAATATATGGACTTGCTCCAAAATCCTTAGTTCTATTTTGAAGGTGTCTTCACAATTTGATTCTTGTTCTAACATAAGGAACAATACCTTTACACCTTGTATGAACTCACTATTAGAGCTCATATTTGAAAGTGGATATTGAGTGGACAGAAATATATAGTATTATATTACTGTCCATATATTACTTTCCACTCACTATCCACTTTCAAAATGACCAAGATTGGTTGTAGGGGTTGTTCCAACACTACAAATTTGACAATTTATTGGAGATAATTTGTCATATCACATTATGCACATAAGAAATAAATCTTTGGAATATAAAAATATATGATGGGTTCTTCATTCCTATTAACTTCATGGTAATTCACATTCAAACTTACTCCAAAATCCTTAGTTCTATTTTGAAGGTGTCTTCACAATTTGATTCTTGTTCTAACATAAGGAACAATACCTTTAGCATTCAGTTGGAATTCCTATAACACTAAAACTATAAACATGTCCCTATGAACCTGATAAAAGTTCCTACAAGGTGTAAAGGTATTGTTCCTTATGTTAGAACAATAATAATGAGTGGACAGTAATATATGGACATAGTTCACGATTATATTACTGTCCACTTTCAAACTGACCAAGATTGGTTGTAGGGGTTGTTGCAACACTACAAATTTGACAATTTATTGGAGACAATTTGTCATATCACATAATGCACATAAGAAAGAAATATTTGGAATCTCAAAATATATTATGGGTTCTTCATTCCTATCAACTTCAAGGTAATTCACATTCAAACTTACTCTAAAATCCTTAGTTCTATTTTGAAGGTGTCTTCAAAATTTGATTCTTGTTCTAACACAAGGAACAATACCTTTAGCATTCAGTTGGGATGCCTATAGCACTAAAACTGTAAACATGTCCCTATGAACCCGATACAAGTTCCTACAAGGTGTAAAGGTATTGTTCCTTATGTTAGAAAAAGAATAGTGAGTGGGCAGTAATATATGGACATAGTTCACTATTATATTATTGTCTACCTATTACTGTCCACTCACTATCCACTTTCAACTGACCAAGATTGGTTGTAGACATTGTTACAACACTAAAAATTTGACAATTTATTAGAGACATTTTTCATATCACATAATGCACATAAGAAAGAAAGTTTGAAGGACTTTAAAACGATCACTACCACATTTGTGAATTGATGAGAATCAATGATCGAAGTTTTTAGATTTTGAGAAGATGTATATTCAATGGAGGCTAGAAGGGATATTTGTGGATATTTTCTAGATATCTAAAATTCTAGAGAATATCAAACCTAGGTTTATGAAACCTTCACAAATATCCCTTCTTTAGCCTCCACTCATACCTCTTCTCAGAATCTAGAAACTTTGGATACTGTTTCTCATCCATGCACAAAATGTGCTAGTGATCGTATAAAATTCCTTCAGGCTTCCAGTATTGATGAGTTGCACAAGTGTAAAAGGCTTTTGCGAGACTGGGATAAATTAACTGGTCAATTATGAGAAGGTAAACAACAAGATAATATTGTTGTATCTTTCATTTCTTTTATCCATTCATGTTTTCTGCCTTCTCTTCATCTTTAGTAATATATTGGATATTGTGTAGTGTACATAAAGGTAAGGCGGTGATTATTCTCTTTGATCACTAGGTATAAGTCTTCCAGGCCTTACTTAGTAGCTAGGACTAAAGATAGAAGAGCTCAAGAGACCATAATAGTTGGTCTTCATCTTTGGTCCATACGATTGAGGAAATGTTTTACCTTTTGTTAGCTCATTAAATGTGGTGATCTGAAAGAATTTAATAGATAATATTTTCATGTATAGCATACATTATTTTATTTTTACGCTACACAAATTTATCTATTTCCCACACTTATCAACTATGGAGACAATGATAAATAAGCATCCCCACATGTGGCCTAAGTAATGTAGTCCATAGGAGGAGATGCTTCATTATCATTGTCCTCATAGTTGAAAAGTGTGTGAAGTAGATAAATTTGTGTAACGTCAACTTAAATAATATATGTTATCATTAAAATATTCTAATAAATTTAGGTCCTTGCATTTGATGAGCTGAAAGCTAAAATATTTTGTCAGTAATATGGACCAAAGACGAAGACCAACTATGATGGTCTCTTGAGCTCCGTTATCTTTAGTGTGCCATATCATCGTAATTACGAAAACTATTTTGTCAGAAAATGCAAAACTATCAAAATGTCTATTGGGATACAATGAGTATACTGTTTGAAAACCTATCAAATTGTGATAGATTTTATGATGACATTTTGAACCTCTAATGGGACATGTTGTCGGTTTACGATGGACATATCTATCGTAACTTCTATCGAAAGGCAATGAGGACACCATCGAAAGGTGAAAAAAATACCATCGGAACCTCTTTCGATTTGCAATGATATTTATGATGGTATGTTGTACCTCTAATGGGATGTGCCATTGGACTCTTATGACATGTGTCCTCGGTATAAGATGACTATTCCAACGAATTTAATGCTCTTTTCCTAAATATTTTTATGATTTCTAACATTGTGTGACATTGAAAACCACCCCCTGTATATGGGGAATTTTGATGTGGGGGCCGTTAGAAGTGGTTTTGTAAGTGTGATGGTGGTTTATGGTGATGGATTTTTTGATGAAATTATACCGGCAGTGGTTCCTATCAAAATTATAATGGACAATGTTGGAATGGACGTTGAAAAATGGCCTCAAATGTACTACTACATTTTAGAAATAAATTATCACTAATCTAATGCGTATTCTAAGAGAACTAACATAATTAGATCAAACTCTTTCTAAATAGGAAAAAATATGTCAATTTCTTTGGTTTCCTTGTGCTTTCCAATTGAATTTCATGTTTCTAACCATTGATATAATGACACATTGAAAAGTTGTGTTGTCACTTTGCAGGTACAATAATCACACACATTTCTGGTGCCCACTATGGGGCAGAGCCCTAGATTTCTAACCATTTTTTAGCTAATTGATTATCATTTTTTACTCTATTTTTGGTGCATATTCACATTTGGCAAGAAGGATCGCATCTGGTGAAAGAGATCACACCTAGGGATTTTAGGATCACATCCAATAATTCTACATCACATTTGGGGAGACTCACATCTAGAAAAATTAGGATTGCCTTTGGGATAAAAGATCACATTTAGGGTCTTTGATCACATCGGGTAATTCCTTAATCACATTTGGTAAAGAGGGTCGCATTTAGTAAATTTTAGGATCGCGTCTAGTTAGCTTATTTGCATAATTGATTGATTTTTGACTTATCAGCTAACTTTGAGTGTTTTTGGATGAATATGATTATTTAGAAGCCTATCTAGTTCTTGCAGGATGTTGTTAAAGACTTCCTTGGCCAAAGAAATAGAGAAAAAACAATGGAAACTACTAACAAGTAGTTTTTTAAGTTGCCTTTGTAAATTCAACTAAACTTGTATTTTTCTTTGCAATCTTAGGAGCTTAATGCGATTTCTCTTCAATTCATAATTTAATTAGAGAAGTGTGTTGTTTTCCTTCATGGAAAATCAGAACCTCAAACATCAAGGTAATTTTTGACAAGAAATTTGGGAAAATGAACTCAATTGCTCAAAAGTGTTTGGATAAATTCTTTTCTTGGAACATAAATTTTGGATTCAAATTTAGTTCTTAATCCAACTACAAGATTATGCTCTTTTCCCAAGTGGAAAATCAGAAACTCAAGATGGGGGATTAAGTGTTTGATTTTATAATTCAAGGAAAATAAATTTTTCTTGCGTGCTTGATAGGAGAAAACAACTTGGATGGGAGAGTATGCTTTTCTTCCTCATGAAGAATCAAAAATCTAGACTCCTGAGTCGCCAATCCTCTTTAGTTCTTTGAAATTTAGAGGTCCTATTAGTTGAGTAAAAAAACTCCCAGGAACAACCCAAGTGAGGACAGGTGAACGCTAGCCCTTCCATCTCACTATAATAAAAATGCTTCCTTGAGGTTAAAATCTTGGAAGACATAATCAGTTTTTTCCCTAGAATTTCAACTATCATTCCTTGGCCATGCTTGGATGTTGTGTAGAGAGGAGTCACTTCAATCTTTCTTGCAAGACTACACTCATCTAGGTACTCATAGGGTTATACACCTTAATTTTTCCTTATGAAATTCTATGGGGGATGGTTATGAACTTGTTAGGGGGTTAAGAGTCACCAATATTTAAAACTTTATAAGTTCATGTGTTTATAATAGTCAAAGCTTCACTCTGTTCACTTTCCTACCTTGTTGGTTCCTCCAAAACCTTTATATTTGAGTCTATCAAATCTAAGCCTTTGGTGTCATCAGGTTCAATTCCGGTCTGTTATAAGCCGATCACTCAAGCTTTCAAGTCATTTGAACCTCTTTGAACCTCTTCAAACTCGGGTTCGAAGTAGTTCAAAGTAGTTCAATAACAGCCTAAATCTTTTTATCGCTAACGATGTGTTCCTGCAGGAAAGTACGCGGCATTTTTCTCTTGTGAGGTGTTGAACCTCTTTGAACCCCTTCGAACTCAGGTTTGAAGTAGTTCGAAGTAGTTCAGAAAGGACGTAGGTGGGATTATTAATAACGTGATGACCTGACAAGACGGGCCCATTGACGTGGCATGATTCTATTTGCTGGGTCAGTACACGAAAACCAAGGAAATCACTTGCACAGGTGGAAAATATTTGATTGGGAGAGTAACTAATTATGATTGGAAAGGGTGGCAAGTCCTGAAGATACATGATGATTTGAAATAATTTATTTTTAGCATCACTTGGCATTGAAGGCCCGATTAATGCTCACATAAAGCTGTCTATCCCGCGCTTCAAACTGCAAATAAAAAGAAGCTTTGTAAGTCATTTTTCCATATTATGCATTCGCGGACTCTCAGCGCTGGAGAGGTGGTCTAGTCGAGTTCAACTCTTACAGGTAGCCTTTTCGAGCTCTACTCCTCGTTTCTGGTTGTTGCTTAAAATTCAATATTTTGAGCAGTGAGCTGGTAGACTCTTCATCTTCTTATGCAAATATGAAGTCTGTTATGGACTTCTTTGGAAATGTAAAAAACTTAGAATGTAGGGCACTAGTCATAGCAGACATGGATTTGTTAGGGGTTTCACTTGACGCCATAACTTCAAATCTCTCTTCTCATGTTGACAAAGAGTCTGTTGTAGAAATTTTAGCCAGTGGTCTATTAGAAGCAGCCACATTCCCACCGTCTGTCGTCTATTCAGAGTTAATACAGGAGTGTATTAACAGATATGATGTTAAATTGAAGAGTATTTTAAATGCAGATGGTCAAACCTTAATACCGGTAAACCGTGGAACCATTGCAGCAGTTTTCAAAATACCTGATGAGGATCTTGTTAACTTCACCCCCACCCAATCATTGGCTCAATTTAGGGAAAATGTTGACAAGAACAGAAGCCATATAGTAAGAAAATGGACAAAAACCAACTACAAAGGAGGGTTGCGGTTACCCAAATCCCTTACTAAGGATCACATGAACCCTCTAGTACATGATATTGTTGTCCTTCTCCACCGATTGAAAGGTTCAGAACAGGCCTTGTACTTTGACGAATGGATGTTCCATTTTGTGGAGATTGTTCTAGAAGGAAGACAGCACATAGACTGGGCCGAGATCATAGCCGTATCCCTTAGGGATCAACTCAAGCAAAATCAAATGACCAAAGAAGGGTTTTATATGTCCTCATACCTAATGTATTGCTTGG
>MU223547.1:3036677-3069964 GCA_018584345.1 Thuja plicata | reverse complement strand
CAGTGATGAGAAAATGATCTGGGAGCGGGATCGAACCAGACTCACTGTGTCTCAGATCAAGCTATTGCAATTGAGGTTTGATATCAGAAGTGTAGAAGAGGACAGTTCAGAGGTCCCATGTCCATCCGCCACCTATTCTAAAGCAGAAAGTGTCCCAATTATTGATTGGGGCATGAAAGAATCCAGCGATATTAAACTCAGAGCCCAGCGCATTCTTGAAGAGACTGAGAGTTAGATCATAGAGAAGAAGAAAGGAGTTCAACTCCTTACAGACACATGCCTTGATACAAGATCACCTATTAAAAGTCCTAAGCAAGTTCATGCTAATGATTCTCCTTTGTTACCAAATGCAGGTGAAATAACATCATTAAAGGAGAAAACAACTTCAGTGAAACACCCTACTGTGCCAAGATCAAGGGTAAGGACAAGGTCAGAAAAGAAGAACCAGATGGCTTCAGGAGAACTGAAGTATTTGGATGATGTCATTGAGCTCAATGAAGGAGATCACTCATTCACCCCTGATCACCAAGAGAAGGTTCAAGAGGTTCTCACACATTATCGGGAGCTATCCCAGGTTGCAAGCACACCCACAAAAACTCCTGATAATCGAATTATGACTAGTTTGATTCCACCATGGCTCACTGAATCTATTAGCAAGAGAAAAAGTTTCAAACCGCTTTCTTTGCCGGTTAAAGAAATCATCACCAGGTATGTTTCCCACACCCTAAAGGATAAAAGAATGAAAAGTGACACGAGATTAACAACAGACCCGTCTATAGGGAAGATTATTGTTGAAATTGCCACAGTAAAGCCTATGGGAGAGACGCAGGATCCTGAGCCCGAGGATTATGAAATAACAAAAATGGAGTTAGGGGTTCTGAACAGAGACTCTCGTGATCACATTTTCAAATTTTCAACAGATCATATGTTAGGACAGTCACAGAAAGATGGCAGGGAGAAACGGGAATTGAAGCAAATAGTTTCAACCATGGCAGAATTTCTCTCATCATTGGCTGAAAATGGTGCGCTACCTTTGGCACAAGCCCACCAAGGGTTCGACCCCAATTCGGTGGAAAACCAAAAATTGGTCAAAAAAGTACAGAAAGGAAGAACTTGGATGGAAGTAATTAGGACATGGACTGATGGCATCATAGCGGAAGGCAGCGCCTTCATACGGGAATTCAAGAGTACCCGCGTGGATGGCGAAATACTCCTAGGGGAGATTCAAACCTTGATCCCAATATGAGAAAACAAGGCAGAAAAATGTGTAGAGGTTGTGATGTGAGTGCAAGAAATTGAAGATTACAGAGTAAAACAGTTCTTAATTGAAAATCCCATGAAATTAGTTGATCCTTGTATTCTGTTTGTCTTGAAGAAAAATTTTGGCTGGAAGAACGCATTGTTTAAAATAGCTATTTCCCAGATGAAAGCCATGGAAAAAGAAGTAGAAGAGATTCACTCCGACACTTTAAAGGACATAAAAGTAGTGAATCCCTTGGGTATCTTGCAATTGGAAGATGGAAATCAGGATGTTGATGCGATGGTTAAGTCTTTCATTGATGTAATGAATGCCTTCAAAGAGAACAATGCTCCCATAGTTCATGACCTCACCAAAACTACCAACATTGAAGCTATGTTGATCTTGAACCGGGGACAACTACTAAAACAGGCTGAGAAAATCCAAAAATGCGATGGGAAAAGAATGCGATGTACGCCAAGTTGGCCGCACTAAAAAATCTGCACGCCCCGCCTACTCAAGAACTGCTCTGTGTCTTCAGGTCGTGGAAGCTGGTGAAGATGGCCACGTTAGCAGATACGCAAGAAAGCTGAACTGAATTCAGTTTTATTTCCTTAATTTATCCTACTTTTAAAAAAATCTTATTCTGAGAACTTTGTTATAACTGGTAACTGTTTCTTTCTTTGGTTGTGTCCGAGAAGCTGGGTTTTTCAAGAGGCTTTCTCAGACTACTGAACTATATAAGCTGGAGCTTAAAACTCTACAAGGGTTAGAATAGAATAGAGGGGGATAGAGATATAGAATTTAGAATAGCAGATAAACTTCTTTCCTGTTTTTCAATAATTTGAATGACTGATGATATCTGGACTTTGAGCCAGTTATGCCTGAATGCTCATGCTGAATTAAATTTTGATCTTTGGAAATCAGATAGTAATATATATCCCTACTTTGAGAGAGTTATATATTGAACTTTTGCATGTGTTATTCCATTTCAGTCATTTAATTTTAGATTTATGAATTCCTGTTTTCCGTAGGTAAATGCTTATTAGATCTGAATTCTTTGGTCAGTTAGTTAGTTTAAATTTCTTCTGCAAAATAATTTCTGGTTCTTTCTAAGTTTTGCAAGTTTCCATGCTATACCTCATCTGTCCAAGAACAATTGAGAGATCTTTTCCTGCTTTTCAGTTAAAAGCTTGTATGTTTAGATTGCAATGTCCATTCATTGAAAATCTTTGGAAGGGAGCTGTAACTTTGTAAAATTCAGAGGGAAGCAAAGTAAATGCTTACCCAATTGTTGTTTAAAGATTTGTTTTCAAAGGCATAGAGTTAGAAAGTAAACATCAAGATTTAAGGAGAACAAATCTGTTAACCAACAGATTTTTGGCGACTCTACTGGGGAAAGACTAGTCAAGTGCATTAGTATGATTCCTGTCATAATGCCACATAATGGTGCTACCCAATGACAATGTGTTCCTTATGCTCCAGCCAAATTTGGGTTTTGAAGACACACGGGAGGATTTAATCTCAGATCTTGCTTCAGCTACTTGGAGGTTCAGACGAAGTAATCAATAATTCCACCGGGTTCAAGAAGTGCTCGAGAGAGAAGAAGAAATTGGTGAACACTTGAGAGGTATTCCTATTGCTAGAGAAGCTGTCATAGTTAATAGACTTGCACAAGGTCGACAACAAAACTAAGCTTTGAATAGATACTTGAACTGGCAACCAGAAGATACACAAGGGGGGAACGCAGCAGAGGATTGGTGGATGAATATTTTGAACTTTTGGAAAGCCTAAATTTCAAATCAGATTTAAATCTTTACCGAAAAAGAAAGGCTCAAACTGTCAGCCGACCCTCATCTCCCCTGCGAAACCCAGCTGTCCCATTGACTATCCAAGCCATTGTTTCTCTGGGTACTGTAATTCCCACTGTTTTAAATATTCACCCTTTAAATTTCTAGCTTCCATTCATGGCCAGAAATTGACCTTGGGGCCAACACATTGGGCCTCTGAACCTGAGGGTTAACCAACCTGCTGATTTACCTAAAGGAGCCAATCAAATTTTGCCCAAGTTCAGTGGAGACAATAAGGTCTCTTCAGATGATCATCTCAATGCCTTCCAAACTGCTTGTGGTATCATGAGCCTGCCTACCAAAGATGTGGCAGTGAGAATTTTTGTCAGAACTCTTGTAGATGTCACCGCCGATTGGTTCAGTCACTTGCCGAATGGAACCATCACAAATTGGGACACTATGAAGTGGGCTTTCAAAAAAAGGTTCAAAACCCCCGACAATGAAGTCTCTTTGTTATTACAACTCAGTCAGTTAAAAAAAGAGATCCACGAACCAATGAGAGAATTTGTTGCCAAATTCAATAGGACTCTGCAAAGAATTCCCGCGACCGCCGCTCTGAGTGACAAAAACAAAAAGATTTACTTCCTTAATGCAGTCCTGCCGGATATAAGCTTCCATTTGTTGAAAGACGGGGTGCCCAATCTTGAAGATGCCCAAACTAGAGCGATTGAACTTGCAGACACTCTCATAACTGTCAGCAAGTGGAAAAGAGAAGCGCAAACCCCAAGCAGTTCTTCAGCAGCTGCGACTACAAATCCAATGGTACAGAGGCTTATGAATGACATAGCAATGCTAAAAAGGCAGCAGAACAGGATGACTTCCTATCAACCCCCTTATCAAGACATAAGTCAAAGGAAATTTCCTCAACAGCAGATGAAAACTTAGCAGTTAATCGGCCCTCCACAGAGGTTGCAAATAGAGCTAGCTCCCAAGGAAACTATGTGCTTGTTCCATCTGACCACTGATCATGATGGGGATACGTGTACCAAATGGTTAAGATACTTACAACTCAATGCAGCCAGAGATGAGATGAATAACGAACAACTTCATGAGGAAAATAATTCTCTAGACATTGGTTCATCAGGTTCTTTCTACTCAGAATATGTACCCGGTGCAGAGCAAGGCGGAAGTGTATTGGCAACCCTACAAGATCCAGCCTGCGCTATCTTAACAAGAAATCAATGAACTCAGAAGTTTGTTCCAGGTGCAACTGCTGCAAGCGCGGACACAAAAAGAAAGGAGCCTACTGGTGAAGAAACGCACACAAGTTCAAGGGGCTCGGGGGTAAAAATTCTTCCCAGAAATACAACTACCCCTCCATCTCCTTTTGATTTTGTTGAGTTCTGTAAGTCTTCAATGGTTTCTATCTCTTCTCTTGATTTCTTGAAGATGAACCCTAAAGAACTAGATAAGTTGGTGAAACATGTTAAAGGGGAAAATTATACAAGTCCTCAAGTAGATAAACCCTTCATAGGGGAAACCACCACTACTCAATAACCTTTTGTTTTTTGACCCCAAGACACTCCCCAAATTCCAAAAGGAGGTCGTTCCATAAATTCCATCGAAAATCAGTACGAAGAGAAAAAGCCAAATCCATTTTATGTCTCTCTGCTATTGAATGGTCAAAAATTGAGTAATTATATTATTGATTCTGGTGCTTCAGACAACATAATGCCCGCCCCCGTAGCTAAGGCTTTGGACTTACCCTTAACCAAAACCTTCAGTCATTGTTACTCTATGGATGGTAAAGAAGTTCCATTAAAGGGTCAAATCAAAGATTGTCAAGCTGTCCTAGCCGCATACCCTGACAAACGGTTAAAACTCACCATTTTAGTAGTTGACATCCCGGCTAGTTACGGGATGTTACTCAGCAAAAACTTCTGTAAAGACTTGGGCGGGGATATAAAAATGGACTGGTCTGAAGCCACAATTCCTGTAGGCAAAAAGAGGGTAAGACTAGAACCTGAACCTAAGAATAAGTATACCGTGATATTCTCAGATGAACCCAGAGCCCAAATCCTGTATGAAGAATGCAATTTCAGGAATTATGTCATCCTGACTGATTCAGATAAAGATATCCAAATCAAACCTCAGAAAGAAGAAGACATTTGGAAAATGGAGTTTGACGGAAGTTGCTCTAACTCAAGTTCAGGTGTCGGAGTGGTCCTTTTCCCTCCCCATGGAGAGTGCATTCCTTTTTCTTTCAAGTTAGATTTCAAAAATACTAACAACACCGCAGAATATGAAGCTTTGTTGTTAGGTTTGGAGGAGTGCAGGTTTAGAGGGGTCAAAAAGCTGATAGTGAAAGGAGATGCTGAATTGATTGTAAAACAGGTTCGGGGGCAGTTTACTGTAAGAAATGAAAAATTGAAGCACTACAAAAACCTAGTCTGGGATGACATAGAATTTTTTGATGCCTTTTCCATTGAGTATATTCCTAGGAATCAGAATACCAGAGCAGATTCTTTGGTTGTATCTGCCTCTTTACTCTTGCCACATCCTGATTTTAAAACTAAGAAATACCAGATTGAAATGATATACAAACCAAGGGTACTAGACAATGTTCAGAACTGGCAAGTGTTTGATGATGATACACGGCTTAAAGAATTTCTGGAGTGTGTTGCTGGATTCGCTGAAGTATATTTTGAAGGTTCAAAAAGTGAATGTAAAGAAATTTACCAAGATGAGGATGATAATGCAGGGATGATTTAGCTGAAAAGTAATAAAATCCCTAAGGGCCTAGTTTGTCTGTAGCATCTGTTCAGAAGAAGAGATGACAGCACAGTGAAGGAAAAGGTTTCACATGTTCCAAATTCAAAGGAATATGAAAAAATTGATATATGTGATCAGGGTTCTCCTAAGTGGATTTCCATTGGTTGAAATTGTACTGAATCTAAGAAAGAATACTTGAAAAGGTTATTGAAGGAATACAGAGATGTTTTCGCCTGGGATTATGGAGATCTAAAAGTTTTCAGAAATGGTCAATTTGAGCACCAAATCCCCTTGAAACCTGGAGTAGTCCCTTTTCGTCAGAAGTTAAGGAACTATAACCCTAAGGTATCGGAAGCTATACTAAGGGAAGTTAAAAAGATGTTGCAGGCCCGAATCATCTACCCTATTCACCATTCAACGTGGATAGCTAACATAGTGCCCGTAAGAAAGAAAAATGGTGAAGTTTGAATTTGTGTTGATTTTCGTAACCTGAACCAAGCAAGTTTGAAAGATAATTATGCTTTGCCTGTCATGGAGCATGTCTTGCAGGCGGTCTCCAATTCTGAAGCCATGTCAATGTTAGATGGCTATTCGGGTTACAATCAAATAGGGGTAGCAAAAGCCGACCAACACAAGACAGCCTTCATCACGCCATGGGGCACTTATGCCTACAACCGGATGCCCTTTGGACTAATAAACGTAGGTGCAACTTTTCAACGGGAAATGAATTCTTCCTTCAAAGATCTCAGAAATAAGATCATAGTGATCTATCTAGATGACCTTACAGTATTTTCAAAAAGGAGGAACCAGCACTTGAATGACCTGGAATGAGTTTTTCAGTGTTGCAGAAACCATGGTATCTCTTTAAACCCCAAAAAGTCCATATTCTTTGTAGAGGAGGGAAAGTTACTTGGTCATATAGTATCAAAGGAGGGCATCAAAATCGACCCTAAACGAGTTAAAGCAATCTAGCAACTCAGCCTGCCTGCCAGCAAAATTGGTCTGAAGTCATTCTTGGGTCAAATTAATTTTCTGCGAGATTTTATTCCTAAATTCTCTGAAGTGACAAGGCATATGATCGAAATGATGAGCAAGAAAATCCCTTTTAAGTGGAATAATGATGGATGGAAAGCTTTTGAAGATATTAAAACTGCCATATCTCAGGCACCAGTATTGAGAAGTCCAAATTTTAGAAAAGATTTCATTGTATACTGCTACGCCTCTCAACATACCCTTTCAAGCATACTCACTCAGAAAGACAAAGAAGGACAGGAAGCTCCCATAGCCTTTATGAGTGTGCCCCTGAAGAAGCATGAGCTCAAATACTCCCAAATAGAAAAACATGCTTATGCGGTGGTAAAGGTAGTGAATCATTTCAGGTATTATATTCTTCACTCGCATAGTACTGTATATGTGCCAGAAACCGTTGTGAAGAACATTCTGATTCAGAAGGAGATTGGCATGAATAACAGAGCTGTATGGATTGCAAAGATTCAAGAATATGACTTAACAATCAAACCTACAAATTTGGTAAGGGGAAAGGGTTTATGTAAATTAATTGCAGAGAACAATGAGATATGTGAAAAAATCGATGAAGTCCCTATGGCATTATTAGTTGGTTCAATCGACCCTTGGTTCTCCGACATCACTTACTTCCTCACATATGGTGAATGCCCAGGTCATTTGAATCAAAAAGAAAGGTGCAACCTGAGATTAAAGGCTAATAAATATGTGATTTCCCAGGGAACCTTATTCAAAAGGGGGATCGATGGAACTTTCCTCAGGTGCGTTGTTGAAGAACAACAGAATGTTAAAAGCATTCCATGATGAAGCATGCGGGGGACATTACTCTTCAACTATGACAGCCTAAAAGATTCTTTGAAATAGGTTCTACTAGCCAGGAATGTTCAAGGATGCTTATCAGTATGTCAGAAACTATGACAAATGTCAACTGTTCGCTAGGAGACCCTATCTAGCGGCGTTACCCCTCAAGCCAG
Source organism: Thuja plicata (assembly GCA_018584345.1). NCBI lineage: Eukaryota > Viridiplantae > Streptophyta > Pinopsida > Cupressales > Cupressaceae > Thuja > Thuja plicata. The sequence continues at coordinate 3,062,168 of MU223547.1, read as the reverse complement.
TTATTGTGGAAGAACCATTTAGACAATGGGGAATCGATTTCATCGGACCATTGAATCCACCATCTAGTGCTGGGGATATCTATATTCTAACAGCCACCGATTATTTTATGAAGTGGGTGGAGGCAATACCCACGAAGAAGGCAAACTCTCAGGTGGTGTGTAAATTTTTGCTGAATTTTATTTTTGTAAGGTTCAGAGTGCCAATCAAAATTGTGGCAGATAATGCTACATATTTTTATTTATAAGAAATATCAAATTTTTGCTATGAGCATGGTGTGGTGTTGGCCCATTCCTCAGATTATTTCCCACAGGGAAATGGCCAGGCAGAATCCAGCAATAAAAACCTGATAGTCATAATGAAAAAATTAATGGATGATAGCCCCCGATAATGGCACAAGAAACTCCATGAGGCACTCTGGGCAGATCGGATCACTTTGAAATGAGCTATTAGCATGTCACCCTTTGAACTAGTATATGGAATTGGGGCTCATGTTTCATTACCTCTCGAACTGTCCTCGGCAAAACTCCAAGCAGTCATTGAAGATGAGTATTTCAAAGATCCCCTAGAAAGGCATGTAATGCACTTAAGCAAGTTGGAAGAAGATAGAGAAAACATGGTAGATCATATCACTGAACATCAGATGAAGGTGAAGTAGATCTTTGACATGAGAGCTAGACCTCATGGTTTTATGGAGGGTGATGAAGTTCTTCTATGGGACAAAAGAAGGGCATCAAAGGGATCGCATGGGAAGTTTGAATCTCTATGGAAAGGTCCGTTCATTATCTTGAAAGCTCTGGATTCAAACGCTTTTAAACTATCATATCTAGATGGTGCTAACCTACCATTTACTTACAATGGGCAGGATCTGAAACTGTGCAAGCTCTAGGTGTCTGAGTTCGTTCCCTCTGTACATATTAGTTAGTTCTCTCTATTTTCAGTTTTGGTAGTGCCCCTCTTTTCTTTTCCTTTCCTTTTGTTTAGTTCAGTCTACGAAACCAGTTTTCTGAAGTTCTCTGCATATTTGGAAATTTGCAATTCCCAGTCAGAGCCAATGTTAGGGGGTTAAGAGTCGCCAATATTTTGAACTTTATAAGTTCATGTGTTTATAATAGTCAAAGCTTTACTCTATTCACTTTCCTACCTTGTTGGTTCCTCCAAAACCTTTATATTTGAGTTTGTCAAATCTAAGCCTTTGGTGTCATCAGGTTCAATTCCGGTATGTTATAAGCTGATCACTCAAGATTTCAAGTCATTTGAACCTCTTTGAACCTCTTCAAACTCAGGTTCAAAGTAGTTCAAAGTAGTTCAATAACAGCCTAAATCTTTTTATCACTAACGATGTGTTCCTGCAGGAAAGTACGTGGCATTTTTCTCTTGTGAGGTGTTGAACCTCTTTCAACCCCTTCAAACTTAGGTTCAAAGTAGTTCGAAGTAGTTCAGAAAGGACGCAGGCAGGATTCTTAATAACGTGATGACCTGACAAGACGGGCCGATTGACGTGGCATGATTCTATTTGCTGGGTCAGTACACAGAAACCAAGGAAATCACTTGCATGGGTGGAAAATATTTGATTTGGAGAGTAAATAATTATGATTGGAAAGGGTGGTAGGTCCCGAAGATACATGATGATTTGAAAGCATTTATTTTTAGCATCACTTGGCATTGAAGGCCCGATTAATGCTCACATAAAGCTGTCTATCCCGCGCTTCAAACTACAAATAAAAAGAAGCTTTGTAAGTCATTTTTCCCTATTATGCATTCGTGGACTCTCGGCGCTGGAGAGGTGGTCTAGTCAAGTTCAACTCTTACAGGTAGCTTTTTTGAGCTCTGCTCCTCATTTTTGGTTGTTGCTTAAAATTCAATATTTTGAGCAGTGAGCTGGTAGACTCTTCATCTTCTTATGCAAATATGAAGTCTGTTATGCACTTCTTTGGAAATGTAAAAAACTTAGAATGTAGGGCTCCAGTCATAGCAGACACGAATTTGTTAGGGGTTTCGGTTGACTCCATAACTTCAAAGCTCTCTTCTCATGTTGACGAAGAGTCTTTTGTAGAAATTTTAGCCAGTGGTCTATTAGAAGCAGCTGCATTCCCACCGTCTGCCGTCTGTTCAAAGTTAATACAGGAGTGCATTAACAGATATGATGTTAAATTGAAGAGTATTTTAAATGCAGATGGTCAAACCTTAATGCCGGTAAACCGTGGAACCATTGCAGAAGTTTTCAAAATACCTGATGAGGATCTTGTTAACTTCACCCCCACCCAGTCGTTGGCTCAATTTAGGGAAAATGTTGACAAGAACAGAAGTCATATAGCAAGAAAATGGAGAAAAACCAACTACAAAGGAGGGTCGCGGTTACCCAAATCCCTTACTAAGGATCACATGAACCCTTTGGTACATGATATTGTTGTCCTTCTCCACCAATTGAAAGGTTCAGAATAGGCCTTGTACTTTGACGAATGGATGCTCCATTTTGTGGAGATTATTCTAGAAGGAAGACAGCACATAGACTGGGCCGAGATCATAGCCGTATCCCTTAGGGATCACCTCAAGAAAAATCAAATGACCAAAGAAGGGTTTTATATGTCCTCATACCTAATGTATTGCTTGGCCTACACTCAAAATTTATCTCCTATTCAGAAATTTCCTTGGAACGAAAGCTTGTTTATTTATGAGTATTGCCCATTGTTGAGAAAAGATAAAGTTTTAGAGGATTACAAGAAAGTACATGATGTGTTTTAGGGGAAATTACACCAAGAACTCACAGGCGTTCCGAACCAGAGAATTTCAAAGAATGCTCAGAAATTGGTTCAGATATTTGGTAGTTTCTACATTCAATTCCCCTGTTTCACATATATTCGGGTAGGTGGATTTGAAGAGGAACCCTTGAAGCTGCCTCGGTACACTTTCGATTGTTTTGTTCTGGCAGAAGTTTGCAGACAGTTATTTATTGTTATTAAAATTGCTCTCCCTGAAGACAAGTAGAATTCTTTGTTTCCGGTGAAACTGGGCCATTTAGTTTGTAACAGTATGTTGCATGCATCCATTATTGGGAGCAATTTGCTGAACTTCCACATGCCCTTTTATGAACCAAGGATAGGATTTGATAGCAAGGGTTTTTCCAGGCAGACTCTAGGGCTAAGTAAATGCCCTTCCCCAAGTTATCATCTTGAGGATCTATGGGAAAATCTCAGTGATGAGAAAATGATCTGGGAGCAGGATCAAACCAGACTCACTGTGTCTCAGATCAAGCTATTGCAATTGAGGTTTGATATCAGAAGTGTAGAAGAGGATGGTTCAGATGTCCCATGTCCATCCGCCACGTGTTCCAAAGCAGAAAGTGTCCCAATTATTGATTGGGGCAGGAAATAATCTAGCGATATTAAACTCAGAGCCCTCTGCATTCTTGAAGAGACTGAGAGTTGGATCACAGCGAAGAAGAAAGGAGTTCAACTCCTTATAGACACATGCCTTGATACAAGATCACCTACTAAAAGTCCTAAGCAAGTTCATGCTAATGAATCTCCTTTGTTACCAAATGCAGGTGAAATAACATCATTAAAGGAGAAAACAACTTCAGTGAAACACCCTACTGCGCCAAGATCAAGGGTAAGGACGAGGTCAGAAAAGAAGAACCAGATGGCTTCAGGAGAACCGGACTATTTGGATGATGTCATTGAGCTCAATGAAGGAGATCTCTCATTTACCCCTGATCACCAAGAGAAGGTTCAAGAGGTTCTCACGCATTATCGGGAGCTATCCCAGGTTGCAAGCACACCCACAAAAACTCCTGATAATCAAATTATGCCTAGTTCGATTCCACCATGGCTCACTGAATCTATTAGCAAGAGAAAAAATTTCAAACTGCTTTCTTTTCCGGTTAAAGAAATCATCACCAAGTATGCTGCCCGCACCCCGAAGGCTAAAAGAATGAAAAGTGATGCAAGATTAACAACAGACCTGTCTACAGGGAATATTATTTCTGAAATTGCCACAGTAAAGCCTATGGGAGAGACGCGGGATCCTGAGCCTGAGGATTATGAAATAACAAAAATGGAGTTAGGGGTTCTGAACAGAGACTCTCGTGATCACATTTTCAAATTTTCCACAGATCATATGTTAGGACAGTCATAGAAAGATGACAGGGAGAAACGGGAATTGAAGCAAATAGTTTCAACCATGGCAGAATTTCTCTCGTCATTGGCTGAAAATGGTGCGCTACCTTTGGCACAGGCCCACCAAGGGTTCGACCCCAATTCGGTGGAAAACCAAAAAAATTTCAAACAGGTACAGCAAGGAAGAACTTGGACGGAAGTAATCAGGACATGGACCGATGGCATCATAGCGAAAGGGAGCGCCTTCATACGGGAATTCATGAGTACCCGTGTGGACGGCAAAATACTCCTAGGGGAGATTCAAACCTTGATCCCAATATGAGAAAACCAGGTAGAAAAATGTGCAAAGGTTGTGATGTGAGTGCAAGAAATTTAAGATTACGGAGTAAAACAGTTCTTAATTGAAAATCCCATGAAATTAGTTGATCCCTGTATGCTGTTTGTCTTGAAGAAAAACTTTGGCTTGAAGAACGCATTGTTTGAAACAGCTATTTCCCAGATGAAAGCCATGGAAAAAGAAGTAGAAGAGATTCACTCTGACACTTTAAAGGACATAAAAGTAGTGAATCCCTCGGGTATCTTGTAATTGGAAGATGGAAATCAGGATGTTGATGCGATGGTTAAGTCTTTCGTTGATGTAATGAATGCCTTCAAAGAGAACGATGCTCCCATATTTCACGACCTCTCCAGAACCACCAACATTGAAGCTATGCTGATCTTGAACCGGGGACAACTGCCAAAACAGGCTAAGAAAATCTAGAAAATGTGATGGGAGAAGAACGTGATGTACGCCAAGTTGGCCGCACTGAAAAATCTGCACGCCCCGCCTACTCAGGAACTGCTCCGTGTCTTCGAGTCATGGAAGCTGGTGAAGATGGCCACATCAGCAGATACGCAAGAAAGCTGAACTGAATTCAGTTTTATTTCCTTAATTTATCCTGCTTTTAAAAAAATCTTATTCTGAGAACTTTGTTATAACTGGTAACTATTTCTTTCTTTGGTTGTGTCTGAGAAGCCGGGTTTTTGGAGAGGCTTTCTCAGACTACTGAACTATATAAGCTGGAGCTTAAAACTCTACAAGGGTTAGAATAGAATAGAGGGGGATAGAGATATAGAATTTAGAATAGAAGATAAACTTCTTTCCTGTTTTTCAATAATTTGAATGATTGATGATATCTGGACTTTGAGCCAGTTATGCCTGAATGCTCATGCTGAATTAAATTTTGATCTTTGGAAATCAGATAGTAATATATATCCCTACTTTGAGAGAGTTATATATTGAACTTTTGCGTGTGTTATTCCATTTCAGTCATTTACTTTTAGATTTATGAATTCCAATTTTCCGTAGGTAAATGCTTATTAGATCTTAATTCTTTGGTCAGTTAGTTAGTTTAAATTTCTTCTGCAAAATAGTTTCCCGTTCTTTCTAAGTTTTGCAAGTTTCCATGCTATACCTCATCTGTCTAAGAACAGTTGAGAGATCTTTTCCTGCTTTTCAGTTAAAAGCTTGTATGTTTAGATTGCAATGTCCATTCATTGAAAATCTTTGGAAGGGAGTTGTACCTTTGTAAAATTTAGAGGGAAGAAAAGTAAATGCTTACCCAACTATTGTTTAAAGATTTTTTTTCAAAGGCATAGAGTTAGAAAGTGAACATCAAGATTTAAGGAGAACAAATCTGTTAGCCAACATAACTGATGTTCAAATTAGACACTTTATGGTAGTGACCACCTGATTCACCTCTAAAAGGTGATAATCTTTGTGCAAGGAGGATAGTAACCTCCCCAAGATACTCATCATTTCATGCCCTCACTTGCATTTGGATTTAGATAATACAACATCTTGATTGGAGTCATTGCGTTCTTGGTGATGGTTGTTTTCTGATTAGCATTTGAGTGTGTACCTGAGCCGCCAAGAAATATTTTCATGCTACGCCATTGGTATTGGAATATGTGTGTTTGGCTCTTAAATAAACATGCTTGATGCATCAAAATTATAATGAAAATATAAATCACCCTAAATGAATCAATCTTTTGACAGTCACAGACATTTTCACTACCTAAAACACTCTAGAATTCGTCAGACAAACTCTGGAATTGAACAAATTTTTATTATCTCCCAATCAAAGTGGAAAACATAAAAATTCCATTAGTTGGTTGCATTAGGTATCCTAGATCACATCTGGTAAATAGGATAGCATCCAGGAAAAAAAGGATAGCTCCAAGAAAAATAGGATACCATCTGGTCATTTCAAGATCGCATCCTGTCAGTCAAATCTAGGACAAAGCGTACCTACACACGTGTCATAATTTTGAACTTTGTAGTTCTAGATATCATTTTTTCTCTCCAATCTAATTATGTTGTTCTCACTGGTCCACCTAAATCTTTTTCTTAGTCAAGTTGTAAGCATACCTTGTATTACTTTTAGGTCCATCACTATTGATCCCAAGTCGTGTTGTCGCTCTAACAATAAACTCCCCTTGATTCCCAGCTCACTATCAAGGCATTCTAACCCTCTGACATAGGAATCCATCACTTTGAAACATCAAATTCACAATCACCAAACCTTGGACAAACGCACTTGGACAATTTAAAACTCCTTTTAGCACTATTGGGATGCTTTGATTAATACAATCTTACAATGGCTTAAAAAAATGAGCTAAACCTTATGGTCTTAACAACAAGGAAGAAGATATTATCATTAAAGCCCTATCTAAGAAAATTCAAGCTTTGAAATCTAAAATTCAAGACATAAAGAAATAAAAGCATACGTCATCAAATGGGTCTTCACTAAGATCAATCTTTCCTCTTCTCTATGATCATGATTCACACATGTCTTCATATTCTTCAAGTAAGGAGAGACATACTTATGGTAATCCTATCTTTGATCAAGAGGCTATTTTACAACATCATGCAAATCCTATTTTTTATCAACATCCTCATGATCTTGAATCCAATATCTCTTTGGAGAGTTCAAGTGAATCATGTCTATTGGATAGAGCATTTACTCCTTTGGGATAGTATTATGAATCAACATTGGAAGAGCTCCTTGAAATCAATCTCATCACATTTCCTCAAGCCACTTCATGTGGAATCTCATTTTTGAGTACCTATCATTCCTATCATCAAAATAATGAGCATATGACCTCAAATTGCATGGAGTTAAAGAATAAAATCCAAGATCTAAGTGATGATGACATAATCAAAATTGAAAATTATAATGAATCATCTAATGAAGATCTAATCTCAAGCATGATCAAAATCGTGAACCTATGTCTATAAATTATCTACATGTAACCTCTAATTCTTCCACCATTACTCCATCTCACAAAGCTTCAAAGCTATCCAAATTCCCTCCATCAAAAAAAGAACCTAATGTTTTTCATGCTAACTATTTCTACCCTCAAGGGTTGCCTTTAAAATAAATCCAAGCTAATCTACATCTTGTTGCAAGTATATTCCATGCTTCTAAGATCAAAGATGCTATGCTTCCATGTGCTTCAATGCCTATTCTAAATGATTCTCTAGCAAAACCCTTCAAGAATCCCTCATGAAGATTAAAACTCCTATATTCTCCTTTGAAGTGGATCCATGTCAAGAGGATAATCCAAAATACAAACCTAAACAAGTCTTACTAATGATCAAGATCAAGACATTATCCTATCCCCTCCAACATTTGACGAAGGTCCCATATCCCTACAATCTAAGGATGGTCCCCTTTTATCTTTTCATTTCTTCCAAAAAGATATCCCTCCACCTCAAGAGCTACATAGCCCTCCATCTCCTAAGAAAGATCCTGATATTCCCTCTACTTCTAATAATCTTATTGAAAATCAAGAGCAAGGTAATCTTCCTGCATTGTAAAAATATTATCAAAATCAAAATATCCTTAGCATACTCCTCCATATCCACCTTAAGAAACTATTATTCCTCCAAATCTTTTACATGACAATAATTCACCTCAAGCATCAGTGGTTCCTGTCAAAGTTACTCAGGAGCCTATGGGTATAAAGATGAATTCTAACCAAAAGAGCCTTGGTCGAGAAGCTCGCTCTAAATATGTTGATACCCATTTCATACATTAAATTCCCCCATTTGCATGCAAGAATCAACCTTCTCCATCCTCCAAATATGTCCTTGGTCCCTATCTCCAAAAGCTGAAATCTTCAAACCTTCCATCTATATTGGGTCCTTACATCCCTCCATCCACTACACCAAGCACTCCTAGATTCTCATCCACTTACCCTATCTCCTATCAAGATCAACAAAAACATGCATCTTTTAACCCTCCATATCAACCCATCTATATGAACCATCCATATTGATAGGCCATTTTAATGGCATACTTTAGATACCCTAGAAGAACTTTTGATAGGTCTTTTCCTATGTTTTTGTTTATTACTCCAAGACTTTATGCTTTAAAACTATTAATATGTGGTAGTCAACCACTGAACCTATGCCATGGACATATGCTTACTTAATATGCTTTATCTGGATGAATCTGATTTGTTTATTGCTATGGAATTATGATCATGTTTTATGAATGAATTAACTATTCGAGCAATAGATAATGCATATGTACTTTAAATGATTATTTGCCATGAATTTTTTTATCCTAACAGTTTTAATGCAGTGCATCAAAGTACAAACTATCATCTTGTTCAGGTGAGCACATTTATGTGTTGGATGCTTTACTCAGTCCTATAGCAAATGCACACAGATGAAACATTGGCATAGCAGTAGTGGAAGGTTTCTGGTTAATCCAAGTGGAGAAGGTTGAGTGAAGACTTGGCAAAGGCAATAATTTCCCTGATGAAATATAGGAGAGGGTGGGATGTTAGATTTGATGTCTAAGTAGTTCTTTCCTCTTTTCTGGACCGATTCCATTTCCTTCTTTCTATATTTTCTTTATGTTAGTTGCTTGTAATAAAAGCTCCACCTTTTCTTAGGGCACATTGAGTTTAGCAGTTAGATGTTTTCCTATAAATAAATCCCCGCTCCTGCATGAGAAGGGGGGAATTATTTTTATGATAGTTGCAATATAGTTCAATTCTATTATTTTACTGTTGATCAAAATCTTTGTACTCTTTTATTCATTTTAACGAGCAAATGAAGTGTTGAGATCAGTTCTATGTAATTGAGTATTCTGGGTACTCACCCAAGGGGGCCCACTTGGTGAGGAATCCATAGTTAGATTCATTTTAGTTTAGTTCACTTTCCTTCATTTCTGTCATTTCAATTCCTATGTTGAATAGCTCTTGCAGCCAAAGCCACAGGACAGCTACCACTTCCTGTGGCTGAGCAGCTGAGTAACTAAGGCATTATAGTTATTGTGTGCACTCTTTCATCTTTCTAGCAGCGTTCACTTCCATCATTTACTTTCAAGTATTTACTTTCATAGAAATAGTTTGGCTTTCCTTTGAGTATTCATTTCATGCAGGAATTGTATATTTTCCCTTCGAAGCATTTATTTCCTGCAGCCATAGAATAGTTTCTTTCCAGCATTTGTTTCCTGCATTAATTATAGAATGATTGGTTGAGAAAGTGCTTGGTGCATATATGTTTTTGGCCCATTTAAAGTAACACGTCCCTGGGTGTGAGATACTAAATGTGTTTCTTATAAAGAGGATGAAGTGCTTAATCAGATGTCCAATCCTTGAGTTAAAGGATTATGCCTAGTTTTTGAGCCTTTATAACAAGCGATCATTTTTGGCATCGTTGCCAGGGATGGTGCCAAGCCTGGTTCTTATTCAACCATTCTTTGGATTTTTTTCATGCTTTCATTCCCTGCTTTAAGTAGATTAAGCCTTATCTTGACAAAACAGACTACTATTCACATCATTCCATACTATCTGCATGCATAATAGACAAATAGACACCCGAGGAAGGTACTTGCCAAATCCATCCATTAACCTATTTGAAGAAGAAACCCAATTCATTGATGCTATTGTTGAGCTTCCTAAATCCCCTTCATCATCCTCATCTTTTGAGGGTGACTTTCATGGGTTCTTCCATGAACAACCAGAAGCCAATCTATTTGCTAAAGCCTTTGCCAACCTAGAACTCTAGAATCCTTGAGAAGAAAATCATTGGCAGTTAGTCATCTACCAACCTCAAAACCCACCTCAAAATCCACCTCAGTGACCATGAAGGATGGCCAATCCTACTACATTTCCTTTTCCCATCTCCGATCAGCGAGATAATAACAACCTCAAAAATATTCCCTCTTCTGCTCTTCCAAAATTTTATGGCCTTGTCATAGAAGACCCAGATACCTTTCTCTTTGAGTTTGATATCCTTTGTAGGAGATATTACTACACCACTGATTCCCACAGGCTAAGCTCTTTCCTGCAACACTTAAAGAGTCTGCATTGAGATGGTTTATGGGCTTAGGATAGGATTTTGTCCATAATTGGGATGAAATGAAGGATGCTTTCTTGCTGAAATACAAGGAGTACTATCAAGGAAATGATATACAATGGGATGACATTTTTAAGATGTCACAGAAGGAGGATGAGAGTCTTGATAATTATTTCTCAAGGTTCATGTTCAGTTTGCAGAAGAATACTTAGCATGAGCTTAATGAAGAATCTTAGAAGTTGCTCTTTTTGTGAGGCATTCATGATGGATGCATAGAGGCACTAGACCTAATGGCTGGAGGAGATAATACCTAGGCATCATGGGATGATATCCAAAAGATCTTCCTTAAGTATGCAAGGGTTGTTGTTAAGAAAGGAAGGGGATATGTGTCCACCCTAGGGAAGTCCAATGGTGTTGGTGCTTCACAAACAAAGATAACCACTCCCTTGTCTGATTTTAAGCAAGATATCATTATCAACATGGCCACTCAACTGGACACCATGTAGGCTAAAAAGAAACATGAGGAAGCAGAGGCCATGCTCATAGAATTATGTCCACATTGTAGACAGAAGAAGAGAGACTGCAGATGCAAACTAGTTGCTAACATGGAGACTAAACAAATGCCGACTAATTAAAAACCAGTTGAACTATAGGAAAATTAGTTGTTCTTCATCTCTCACCGATGACCATGGGTACATAGGCAAGGTATGCCTCATGACCCTCTTTCATTTAGTGGTCCTTTTTATAATAATCAATGGCAACCCCCCATTAATTACCAAAATCCTCCTTGGAATAATTCCCAGAATCAGTGGAAAAATTACCCCAATCCACAGTGGACAAACCCCCAAGGAGGTTGGAAACAACCTCAAGGGGCGTGGCAGCCACCATAGGGTAATTGGCGGCAAAACCTGTAGTGGTGAGGTGGCCAACAATGGCCAAATCAACCACAAGGATTTTTTCCACCGCCTATGCATCCTCCACAACAACAAGCTCTTTTGCCACCTCCTATAGCCACTAACCCACCTCCTAAGCCTACTTACTTACCTACACAACCACAGCCAAACCCCAACAATCAACCTCCTCCACCTAAGAAAAATGTCTATGCTACAGGCCCATTGCATTATCCCATGTAATACCTTGCGTATGCAATCAACCTTGATGATATTCACCTATAGTCTGGTACCACTCAACCTACACCTGAGCCTCCTATAATTACTGAAATGACTTCTAAGGATCCCAATCAACCTGATAATTTGTCTACTCCAGTAGCCCCTGCACCACCAGCTAAAGCCAATTAGCATACCATTCCTCCTTTTTCGCAAAGATAGCAACATGGAAATCTGAAAACCACTAATGAAGCAACTTTCAATATCCTTGACCAACTAAAGAATGTCAGCATCCAAATTCCCCTTTTCTAGGCAATCAAAGATGTTCCCACATATGGAAAATCCATCAAGGAATCTTTCTTTAAAAATCTTGTTCGCAAGAAGAAGGATCTCCAGACTGTCCATGTCCTGGGCAAACTGGCAGACATCATGTTAGGGAAGCTTACCATCCCAAAATATTTTGACCCTAGCAGCCATGTTGTCGAGGTCATTATTAATGGGACTGCTATCAAAAATGCCTTGATTGATCTTGGAGACTCCATTAATTTCATGACCAAGGACATTATGCAACACCTTGGTATCACCAACTTTCGCAATACACCTACTATCTTGTAGCTCACAGACAGTTTGACTGTAAAGCCTAATGGAGTGGTGGAGGACATTGTGGTTGACCTTGAGTCTTGGTCCTACCCTGTAGATTTCATGATCCTCTCACCAAAATCTACCCTATGATGCTATCCAATTATTCAGGGACGTCCTTGGCTGGCTACCGCTGATACCTATATTGGTTGTCAGTCAGGAGTTATGACCATTTCTGATGGCTAGCACACCAAAACTTTGGCCTTGTATCCCCCTACTCAACCTCAGATGGAATTAGCCTCTCCCATATGGCCAGATGTAGGAGAGTAAGCTAAAGTTATTAATTCACTCTCCCAGTTAATGATGTTAACAAGGGATCCTTTCTTGCAGCTTCAGGAGGAAGATAAAGTAATCACCAACATCATGCATAACCAGTATGGATTGAACTTAGACCCTTTGGATAGTTCCTTCCAAAACTACTCCTTTTAGTCATTGTACTCTAATTACCAAATATCTTCCCTTGTATCCAACCATCTCTATCACCAAATGCTTCCCTATGAGATCTAATTGCCCTCATTGACCGATGCATCTATGGTCAAGCTCACTAAGAAACTGAAAGTTTCCCCTGAACGCTACTTGAACATTAATAGAAAACTTACTCCTCAACACCAAACATCATTGACCAAGTTACTGAAGAAGCATACTACAGATTTTTCCTGGGATTACACTGATATGAAAGGTCTAGACCCAAAGTTATGTACTCATAGGATTTTCCTAAAGGAGGATAAACCCACAGTAAGGCAATTTCAAAGATGTGTCAACCCTGCCCTCCGTGAGATAGTCAAAACCAAACTCCAAAAACACCTTAAAGTTGGCTTCATATACCCTATATCAGATAGTCAGTGGGTTTACCCACTAGTCATAGTTCCTTAGAAAGGTGGCAAGTGGAGAGTGTGTGTGGATTACAGAGAGCTAAAAAATGCCACTAAAAAATACCATTTCCCTCTTCTGTTCATTTACCAGGTTCTGGACTCTCTAGCAGGGAAGAAATACTTTTCTTTCTTGGATGGGTATAGTGGATACAATCAGATCTAGATTCTTCTAGAGGATCAAGAAAAGACCACATTCACCTGACCATGGGGGACTTTTGCTTATTTAGTTTTACCATTTGGCCTCTGCAACACTCCTGCTACTTTTTAGCAGGCGGTTATCAGCATTTTTGCTGACATTTTCCATGACTGTATGGAGATCTACATGGATGACTTTACAACTTATGGTGAAATCTATGAGGAAGCATTGGAAAATCTCAAAAAAGTCCTCACCAGGTGCAAAGAACACAACCTGTCTTTGAATAGAGAGAAGTGTTTTATGATGATTTAGGAAGGAGTAGTGCTTGGTCACTATATATCTGCTCTTGACATTCAGCTAAACCCATCCAAAATTGAAGTCATTCTGAATCTTCCTACCCCAGCCAAACAAAAATATGTCAGAAGATTTCTTGGTCACGCTGGGTATTAAAAAAAAAATTCATAAAGGACTTTAGAAAGATGGTCATCCCTATGTATTCACTGCTCACTAAAGATGTTGACTTTATCTGGACATCAGACTATGATGAAGCTTTCCTGCAACTGAAGTTTGTACTGACTTAGGCACTTATTTTGCGAGGTCCTAATTGGACACTCTCATTCCACATACATATAGATTCATTTGATCGTGTCGTTGGAGTAGTTCTTGGACAAAAGAAAGGTACTCTAGAGCATACTATTTATTTTATTAGCAAAAATTTGGAAGGAGTTGAGTTGAATTATACAGTTACCAAAAAGGAGCTATTAGGTGTTATCTATGCTCTAAATAAATTTTGTCGCTATGTCACTGGTTATCAAATCTTTGTGCATACAGACCATGCAGCTATTAAGTACTTAGCTAAAAAACATGCAATAATAGGGAGGTTAGCTAGATGGTTGGTGTTGCTACATGAGTCTGATATTACCATCATAGATAAGCCAGATAGATCAAACGTGGTGGTCAATTTTCTCTTACGCCTACAGAATGATGATGAACCTATGGAAATTGATGACAGTTTCCCTAACAACCACATATTCTCCATTATAGATCAAGCACCATGGTACACTGATATTGATAACTATATAGTTTCCCAAAAGGTACCACCACACCTCTCTCCAAAGGAAAAGTGGCTAATAATAGAGAAAAATTTCAACTTTTCATGGATTGTTGATTGTTTTCTCTATACTAGCCCTGACCAAATATTGAGAAGATGTATTTGAGAGGACAAAACTTATGACATCCTCTAGGATTTTCATGATGAGCCCTATGGAGTAAATTTTTCTTTCAAAAGGACAACCATGAAGGTACTTAACACTGGTTACTACTAGCCATCCCTCTACAATGATTCGGCTAATTATACCAGGAAGTGTGATCGATATCAGAGGATGGGGCGGCCTACTAAATCTGATAAAATGCCACTCTTTCCATAGGTCATAGTGACTCTATTTGATAAATGGGGAATCAATTTTGTTGGCCCCATCATTCTTGCATCTGATGATAATTCATACATACTTGTATGTACGGATTATGTAACCAAGTGGGTGTAGGTTAGAGCCATGAAGCATGCTAGGGATAACAGAGTTGCACAGTTTCTGTATGAAGAGATATTCATGCGCTATGGTGTACCTCAAGAGTTAGTCACTGATCAAGGAGCTCAATTTACCTCTATGTTGATTACTGCTCTAATGAACAAGTATAATATTTGCCACTAAAAATCAATCCCCTATCACCCATAGGCAAATGGTCAAGTAGAAATCACCAATAGGGAGATAGAAGCTATCCTCACCAAGATAATTCAGTTAAACAAGAAATATTAGAACAGTCACCTCCAAGAAGCAGTATGGGCCTATCAAACTACATGGAAAACCACAATAGGGTTTACTCCTTTTGAGTTGGTATATGGAAAAGCATATGTGATGCTGATTGAGTTCAAACATAAGAATTTACGCACAACATTGCAGCTCAACATTGATCTTACTAAAGCACAACGCGACAGGATCCTGCAGCTTAACCATTTGGATGAGATAAGTAAAGTCACCCTACAGCACACAGAATTGGTTTAGACACAACGGAAAAAGTGGCATGATTCTCATATCCTTTCCAAATAGTTTTCTCTTAGCGACTAGGCTCTTTTGTATGACTCTAGATTCCAAGAAACCCAAGGTAATCTTACAACACATTGACTTGGCCCTTATGAGATTATACATGTTTATGCTAACAAAGAAGTTCAGCTATCCACCATCGACCCTGTATGTTTCAAGTTACTGGTGAATGGTCATAGGCTTCGCTTGTACCATAAACCTCAGACAAAGGCTGATTTCCTACGGAAATTTGAGATTTCTCCTGCCATAGTTGAACCTCATGTAGTCAATGAACCTCCACCTCCTACTGAAGACTTTCCTGCAGCCGAAGGACCTCCTGTAGCTGAAGAACCTCCTCCAACTAAAGACTTTACTACAACCGAAGGGCCTCTTCCTGCTGAGGGCATTCCTATAGCCAACCAGAGTAATTATTTGCTCTGGTCATCTCTTTGAAAATTTTCCACATGTAGTCATAATAAAATTTTCATTTCCCACAAAAATCGCTTGTCCATAATAAAAACATCATCACATTAGCTTTTTCATCACATTTTTCTTCCATCAAAGCATTCACGTCACCCCATTATTGCACCAGCTCAAATTTTTTCTCTGCCTACATCATCAAATCTTTCCAGATTTGGGCATTTAATGATATAATATTCCAAGGTATGTATTACTTTATTGTTTAAAAAAGTTTTTTTTTCTTCATTTAATATGATTATGATACATTGTAATTAATATAGCGATTCATCCATGATTTTGCCGTACTTTGCCATGCAAGTGTGGGCACTTGTCACCTTTTTCGTAGGGGGAAGTAAATAGGTTTTGTGTGTAATAAATGAAATATCCCATCAACTCAAATATTCCATCAGTTTCAAATCTATTTTCATAATTTTCATCCTTTGTCATTACTATTTTTACTACCAGAATTGTACTAAGCTGTCATGTCAAAAATGATGATTTGACAACCCCTGCGTGTAACCTTTTGAAACCAGCCCTGTCTTTTTAACTCAAAATTTCAGCTTAGATTCACAGCACTATTTCAAAAAAAAAAATTAAAAAATTGTGTCTTGTTTGTGTTAACCAAAAACCCAGAAAGTTTTATTCCAATTCTGGGCACATCAATGGCATTTCAACAAAAAGAATAGATAGAAGCAGTGGAGTAAGAGGGTTTTTTGAGTTTTTCAGAAATTGTTGGTAATTTCAAATAGTAGAATGGTTGGTTCTCCTATACGACATGAACTAGGAAACCACTTCACTTTGTTACAGGACCAGGACAGTGTTCAAGTTTTTAATAGAGTAGGGTGGCTGACCTATTTTGTTAGGTTAAATGGGTATGATGAAGCCACGACACTGGAAATCTTGAGAACTTACAGTAATGGAGTTGCATATGTTAAAGGGTTGCAAATTGAAGCTTTTGAAGCATGAATTACCGAAGTCTCTAGACTTCCTTCTATAGGAGAAGCGTTTCTACATGGGCACGATGCATGCGTAGCCAGAGCAGAATTTTCTTTGCCATCAAATGCCCCAATAGATTACAGCAAATAGGGTGTTAAGAGGACATCTCTTCCAAGAGAATATCCTCAGTTCATAGTTCATACTATCAGGTACACTACCTGTGAGGGCTATTTTTCCTTCCTATATGCAGTCCACTTTAAATTATTGATCCATTTACGGCATGACCATTTAGTAAATGTTCCCAATTTTCTTTACGCCCTTTTAAATTTAAGCACTGAAGAGGTGCGAAAGGGGTGGCAGAATGAAGTGACCCACCATGGTTTAATCAAAATTTTGGTGGAAAGGTCACTAAGGGATGTCTCTCCCATGTCATGGGACAAATTTATTGTAGCGCCTCATGTTCAATTGGATGGAGAAGGGACACGGCCCGAAATTCAAGAACAACAAGAAAATAACCCTGATGAGGATAAACAATTTGTTGAGCAAGATGAACCTTTGAGAAATCCTTCTCCTTCGAGATTTAATGTGGAGAATGTGTCATCCGGCCATCCAAACCCTACCTTAGGGAGCAGAGAAACCAAGGTTCCCATAGTTTCTTGGCAAAAATATAAAAAGGGTAAGGGTAAAGCCAAGATAGCAGAATATATGAGTCGAGATGTTCCTATTTCTCCTACAGCCACACATTCCAAGAAAAGAAAACTTTCACAGAAGAAAAACCTGAGGTGGTTAAAGAAGTAGAGTATGTAATTCCAGAGGTAGTAGAACCTAAAGGAGCCGAAAGAGAATCTTCTTCTCTACATGAAGACAATCACGGGGGAAATCCCCTTGTTCCAAATAACGTGCCAGTTTGTATAAAGAAAGAGGAAGGCCCACAAGAAACTAGGCTGGTCCCACATAGGAAACCAAAAGAGGTAACTATTCATGATCTCTTAGTTGACTATTTTAATGCAATGCAATATCAAAATTCAATGTGGGAGTTGGAAAAGACAAAATTAAGAAGAGAGCTCAAAAGGAAACAGCAAGAAATTGAATTCCTACATAATAAAATAAATAACATTACAGATATAATTTTGGATTTAATAGAAGGAAAACCACCACCTCAGGGTTATACCCTATGCCTTAAGGAGCAATTTCTACTATTTAAATTAATGAGAGTCCTTCGTGATCTTAACTCAGGCATAGGAACAAATTTGTGGCCACATATAAAACATCACCTGATTGTGTCCATAATTTTTTATGTGATTTACATATTCACAATTATGTTGTTCCTTTTAACACTGATCGGAATCCCCTTCTTTTTATTGGTGATATACATTTGTCTTCCCTCCTTTCCTAGACCCAGGATGAAATTAATTATGGAGGGAAATTGCATAAGTATAGAATCCTTGAACAGTCCATTTCATTGCCCCTTCATCCTAAAAGTCGGTCACCGTGATGGCTATACTATGATTGGATGTAAATTGTTTATGGGTTTCATGATTCTGCACCTAGGAAATAGATTTTGGAAAGTCATGAGGAATTTTTCTCAGCATTTGAAATATTGTCACTATCAGACAGGGACAGAGTAGCCAAGGGATTAAGGCAAAGATGGGGGAGACTCACTATGGCACTTAAGAAGGAAGAACCACACATTCTAGTCAACTTGAGGGCTGCAATACAACATTTTAACTAGTATATACACATGGGACAATAGCCATGGCCTGAAAGATGGTTTCCACTCACCTTCTAGCCTCCTCTGCTTTTATGGCCGCTATAGAGCTGTGTGGATGATGAACTAGATGAGCAACAGGAACTAAACAGATGTGTGAAGGTGGAGAGAACAAATGGATTCTACTGGCGAGTGGGCAGCTCCATGAGTGGAGAGACACAGGAAGGAGACCTCCAGGTTCTTGCAAATATTTGGAATGTCTCAGTTTCTAAGGAACGACACTAGTCTTCATAGGAGGAAAAATGATAGGCCATTTTAATGGCATACTTTATACCCTAGAAGAACTTTTGATAGGTCTTTTCATATGTTTTCTTTTATTACTCCAATACTTTATGCTTTAAAACTGTTAATATGTGGTAGTCAACCATTGAACCTATGCCATGGACATATGCTTACTTAATATGCTTTATCTGGATGAATCTTCTTTGTTTATTGCTATGGAATTATGATCATGTTTTATGAATGAATTAACTGTTTGAGCAATAGATAATGCATATGTACTTTAAATGATTATTTTCCATGAATGTTTTTATCCTAATATTTTTAATGTAGTGCATCGAAGTAGAAACCGTCATCTTGTTCAGGTGAGCACGTCTATGTGTTGGATGCTTGACTCAGTCTTGCAGTAGATGCACACTGATGAAACATCAGCGTCGCAGTAGTGGAAGGTTTCCAGTTAATCCAGGTGGAGACGGTTGAGCGAAGACTTGGAAAATGCAATATTTTCCCTGATGAAATCTAGAAGAGAGTGGGAAGTTAGATTTGTTTTCTAAGCATTTATTTCCTCTTTTCTGGACCGATTTCATTTCCTGCTTTCTAGCTTTCCTTTTTATTAGTTGTTTGTAATAAAAGCTCTGCCTTTTCTTAGGGTGTGTTGAGTTTAGCAGTTAGATGTTTTCCTATAAATAAAGCCTCTCTCATGTGTGAGAAGGAGGGCATTATTATTATGATAGTTGCAATATAGTTCAATTTTATTATTTTACTATTGATGAGAATCTTTGTACTCTATTATTCATTTTAATGAGCGAATGAAGTGTTGAGATCAGTTATGTGTAAATGAGTGTTCTGGGTACTCACCCAAGGGGTCCCACTTGGTGAGGAATCCATAGTTAGATTCATTTTAGTTTAGTTCTCTTTCCTACATTTCTATCATTTCAATTCCTATGCTGAATAGCTCCTACAGCCAAAGCCACAGGACAACTACCACTTCCTGCGGCCGAGTGGCAGAGTAACTAAGGCAATATACTTATTTTGTGCACTCTTCCATCCTGCTAGCAGCATTCACTTACATCATTTACTTTCAAGTATTTACTTTCATAGAAATGGTTTAGCTTTCCTTTGAGTATTCATTTCATGCAGCAATAGTATAGTTTCCCTTCGAAAGCATTTATTTCCTGTAGCCATAGAATAGTTTCTATCAAGCATTTGTTTCCTGCAACAATTATAGAATGATTGGTTGAGAAAGTGTTTGGTGCATATATTTTTCTGGCCTGTTTCAAGTAACATGTCCCTAGGTTTGACATACTAAATTAGTTTCTTATAAAGAGGATTAAGTACTTAGTTGGATATCCAATCCCTAAGTTAAAAGATTATGCCTAGTTTCTGAGGTTTTATAACGAGCGATCACATATCAGCCTTATTCATTCACAATTCCCAAGTCTTTTGGAAGCAATTTGTATGTCAAACAAAGGAATCATAAATCCAAGAATCCACTTACATATGAAGATCACTATGTCCAATCTAATCGACATGTGAATACAAAGAAAAATGAAAAATTCAAGAGACCACAAGGGTCTACTAAGGAAAGAATACAATCAAAGAAAATGTGGGTTCCAAAATTCCTCATTGAAGAAGTGAATGTTAAAGAATCCAAAAGCATAGAAAAATATAAAGCTATGTGGATTCCTAAGTCATTCTTAAAATACTTGAACGCAAAATAAAAATCACAGTTGGCATCCAAGCTTCCAAAGGCTTCTACTCCATCTCCTTTCAAATATTTTCCATCTTATAAACCTATTTTGGGTCCTCATGTCCCAAAATCCATTACTTTTAATACATCTCCATCCATCTTGGGTCCTTGTGTACCAAGATCCATATCACTTCCCACATCAAAACCTCAATCTATTTCACCCACTTTTCCTCTATCATTCCACCATCCTCCAAGATGTGTGTCGATGTTGATCTTGCTAATGTTTCCATCTCTTCCCACACAAAAATACCCTACCCAAAATCCTATACCTACCTACTACCCTTCCATATTGGGTCCCTACATCCCATCCATCCTATATCCTTCCAATTATCTCATCCAAAGCATCGCATAAATTCTTGGCTACCATCTCCCTTACCCTCTATTTCATACCCTTATCATCACCCTATCAACATCTTTGAGAATACTTTTAGTTCCTTAGCATATCATAGCATATCCTTCAAAGGAGCACTATCCAAAGAGTAAGAGGCATAAGTTCCTATCTAAAATCAAAAAGAAAAAAAATTGAAAAAGAGAAAAAATGCCTTGGTGAAAACCCGGTAAACAGGTGCCTTGGTAGAAAAAGTGAAGAGAAATAAATTCATCCTATGGTGAAAACCACTTCTTGTGGCACCTTGGATAAGTACCATGATGAAAACCTAGCAAATATGCATCATGCATGATTCCTCCTACTTGCATTCTTCACTTGGGGGCAAGTTCCTTCCATGTCATCTTATCCATCATATCTTCCATCCAGCTATCCCATGTGCATCCATGTTCCTTCTGGTGATCTTGACAAGGTTGAGCCTATCCATGCATGCTTTGCATATTGACATCCAATATCATTTCCATTGGCTTACTCACTTTCTCTTATCCATGGCACCCTATCTTGATCTTGCTTATCCAACCCAATATTCACTATCCTCGCACTAATCCTAGAAACATTCACTTATACCTACATCACCCCTTATCCTGATGGTGTTGTCCTATCAGTTGACCCCTTTCTCTTGATCAAAAGAAAGAACAAAATAAAATGGAAAACATGTTCCTATAAATCTCTTGACATGTCCACTCTTTTGGACTACATGTTATCCTACATTCTTTTCATGACATCAGGTCATTATCCTGTATGATATTGTGCACCGCTTCATGATCCTACATTGCTATATTCTTTTTCCCTAGCTTGGGTAATCTTGAGGAGACTGTCCTTGAAGGTGGCATTCACCCACTTCAACCACCATTGCCAATCCACTTCTAATCCATCAGTTCACTAATCCATCAATAATGCCCTACACCTTTCTAGACATTGGGGGCAAAAAAATGTGATCATGCTTGAGAATTGGTAATCTTTAAAAATAAAATAAAAAATAAAAAATTCTTGTGAAATCCAAACAAATCATGAAATTCAAAAATCTAAAAAAAAATTTCCAATTTGCATTTATCCTCATCGCTTGTGCATAACTTGTATATTTTTTGCATCTTCGTGCAATTCAATTCATCATATCTTGGAGCCAGTCTGCATCTCATTCTTAAGATAGGTCATATTTTGCTGGGAGTCACTTCCTGGTCATCTACGGGAGTCAGTTCCTAGTCGTCACTTCAACCATCTTCTTGAGTGGAGTCAGCCACATTACCTATCAAATATCAGGTGTTCTACTGTTACACAATAGTAGTGTTTCTCAACACCCACGATCTTAAATGAGTAGTGTTTCTCAACACCCATTAAACAAAAACAATCACACAATTAAGCAATGGTGTTTCTCAACACTACCTATCATGAAGAGCATGGTTATAATTTTTTCTTATCCTATCTTCTGAGCGACTCTATGATGTCTTTGTATGAGAGAAACAAGGACAAGGGGGCATGATATTTTTTTGGTATGCTGTCTATTATCATTGATTGTTGATTGTCATATTTTCTGAGGACTTCCATGAGTCACTGGACTAGAAGATCAAAGAAGGAATATGACATTTTATTTTATTTTCTTCTTGTGAATTAATTCATAATAGTGTACAAATTTGTCTTAGGACACGATCCCCAAAGAATCATCGAGGACATTTTCATATGAAAATTATTAATTCTTTTTTGTTGATCCAGGAACGCAGTATTCATATCATCATGGTCACCTAAGTACCAGTGGTGGTTTTACTTGCTTGTGACTAACTCTTAACAACTAACAGCTCTATGATGATAAAAAACATAACAAAAGAATATCAAAAGAGTGATACTCATGTAAGATTGCATCTCATTCTAGGGGCATTCATTTCATTATTGCATTCATCTGACTTGATCAAAATTATCTCATAGAGGGAAATCTATCTTCAATATGGTTGAGTATCGCATCTAAGATCCTTGAATCCATCTTCATGGTTGATCATATTTTTTGCAACATCATTATCGGTAGCTCAATCAAAATTGATTCTAAATCAAATTTATTCTACATCAATGTCAATCCAATCTTCTTTAAATCAATTCAGCACTTTCTCAAATCATTATCCAACATCCTTTAGTTTTCTTCTATCACATTTCGATCTTGCTCCCAAGGGGGAATCATAATCATAATCATATCAACAATATCCTATTATCTAGATCAAATAAAAAGCTTGGTTAATGTATCAATTTTTTTTCATCCAATTTAATCTAGTAACAATCATCAATCATATCAGAGATTTTTTCTAATCAAACTTAATCATATCGATTGGGGGCATATCAATTTCAATTGACCTTCATTCAATCAAGTTCAGATTTAGTTGTATCAGTCTTTGTTCAATCAAGTTCAAAACCGATATCATCAATCAACCTTCGTTCAATCAAGTTCAAAGTCAGAACTATTAGTCTTTGCTCAATCAAGTTCAAAGCTAATATCATCATTTGAATTTTGTTCAATGAAGCTCTGAATTCTCAAGTTAAATCATGAGTAGTTTCATCTCTCTACATCAAACTATTCTCTGATATCAATATCAATCTATTCTTTGAATCAATGTGTTGATCGCACATCAATTCAAAGAGGGGAAAATGTAATCACCTAAAATTGGTCTAGTCTAACCAATAGGCCTAAATTGCCCTAAATATTAATCAAGCATAAAGAATAAATCATCAAAGATCAAACATTAGTTAATACTCCTAGCTATTCAATTAAATCAAAATATAAAATACCATGGCTAGTCATATTAATTAAAGTGATTCAATTAATTGTCCTATTATCTACTCAACTCACAAAAGGACAAAAACCACAATTTCCTCCAATGAGCTCCAATCACATGGATCACTCAAGGTCCTAATCTTGGCCACTCATTGAGGAATAATCTCAACCATCAAATTTGAATTTGAATCTTTCCCTCCAAGGGAAAATCTATAAATAAATACCTGATCAAGGTATTGAAGGGGGTCTAGCTTATGAATAATGAAATTGTTGAAATATGTTCGTTCGTGTTTACTAAAATGACATAAAACTATTATATATATATATATATTACAAAATAATAATAAACCATATTAATCGACTGCACTTATTATAATCATGGATTAACATATCTGTCACGATACCTATCATGATTGTTATACATAACAGTCACGATACTATCGTGACTGTTCATGTATGACAGTCACGATAAGTATCGTGACTGTTCATACTTCATTGATTGCTGCCGACAGTTAAACAAAACAGCGATTATATTAATTATATCGCATGTTATGAAACAGTCACCATTTATAAAAGGACATGACTTTTGATAGTCGATGCCATTCAATTTAATATATATAGTTGATATTCGTTGTACAATCAATCAATTACAATGGAAATTGTATTCTATAGCGAATATCAACTATCTACAATATATTAGTTTTATAATATCTTCTGATTTAATTTTAATTAACATGGTATCAGAGCAGCCAGGTTCCTTCGTGAAAAGCCTAACAGCTTGAAGGTAGATCCGTTCAGATCTAAGGACCGACTGTAATGTTTACACCTGCGTCAAGACAAATGAGTTCGTGTTTAAAGGTTACACATTCATACTACTGAAATCATGATTTATATCTGATTCACTGAGACATTATCGCAATTCATATTATGCATATATTGTGATTTATGATCATATGCATCTTACTAGGATTGTGTGTCTATGAATGCTCGATACATCCCGAGGTTGAAATTAACAGATGACAAATGTTTGAAGCACGAATACGGCAATATGAAGTTTTTCCAGAATGTCATAAGGAACCGCCATTTCATGAATACGAAAATACAAAGAGCACAATATGAATATGGTCTGGCAAAAATATACGCAAATATGGATGAACAGATAGAACATAGGAGACACGAAAAATGTTTGACAGAATGCCCACTAGAAATGATGAGTGAATCAAATGTTGAGCATGAACACGATGTTGAAAAGATTAGTTGAAAAGCCCTTGAGAGAAGAAGTAATCAAAAGGAAATGTGAAAACATAAACGAAGGCATAGTGGAGTTAATCATTGGGTTCATAAGGTAGATCATGAAGGAATTTTGTTCCTGTGAAGTGCCACTACAAACAAGTTAACCGAATGTGAGGAATTGTTTAGATCTCACAGACCAAGAATAAGCATTCCTTAAGGAATTTATTTGTTCATGGTTTATGACTCGATCTGGAACATAGTGGAATATGTACTTAATGTCAAGGTTGAAAAATAGTAACAAGTTGGTATAATAATATTATATGGGCTCACCTTACGGAAGGAAAGATAAGTATTCCTTATTTTATTAATGCACATAAATTTTAAGTTTGTAGTTCATGCTATTGGTTAGTGAAATATTATTCGCTTCTATCATTGATAATTTTTTGGTGGAGATAGTATAATGAGCTATTTATAATCTCTCTCTGACATGCCTTCAGGAGGAAATCATAAAGACATTTTCACTCAGAGAGAATCTGAGAATTTAAAAGGAGTTCCATAATTTCAATAATATAGAACATCTCTAAGTAAATATCAAATTACTATACTGTATTTATTGTATAAATAAAATCTTTTATGAACTATTTATCTTGATCTTTTCTGAGGATGCTCTTGCAGGAAAAT
>MU223547.1:2997963-3027390 GCA_018584345.1 Thuja plicata | reverse complement strand
CATCATGTTGACTTGATGTTGGTAGGCCATTGCTCTGAGTATTTGGAGAATATCATGCGACTTGATATTCTGTGACAAATACTTTTAAATGAAGCTCGTGAGTTTGTGGATAGAATCACCGATAGAGACAATCCACATGAGAGCTTGTGGATAGAATCGCCGATTGAGGCAATCCACACAATGAAGCTCGTGAGTTTGTGGATAGAATCGCCGATAGAGGCAATCCACACGAGAGCTTGTGGATAGAATTGTCGATAGAGGCAATCCACACCAAAGCTCGTAAGAGCTTGTGGATCGAATCGCCGATGGAGGCAATCCACCTGAGAACTTGTGGATCGAATTACCGATGGAGGCAATCTACTTGGGAACAACTTTCACAATTTATGAACTTATTGTGATGTGAATTTTATCCTCCCTAGCTAAGAGGGAGTGTTGATGTTTTGTACAGCTATGGTGAGGGTCATAAGTGTTGACACAGGAGACCACTACACATTCTGTTTGATCATCCTCCCTAGCTAAGAGGGAGTGTTAATGTTTGTAGCTTCAGTCGTATGATCGTTAGAATATATATAATACATGTTGATTAATAATAATATATTATATATGTTATATTATTATTAATCATATGAAATTTAAAATTCAATATTAAATTATTATATTATTCTTAATTAATAATTGATTGATGAAACATTATAAGATTGATTAAATTATGATTAATAGGAAGAGGCATGTCCTTTGTTATAAATAATAATGAATAGACATGTCCCATGAAGGGACATGTCTCTCCTAGCCTCATTCCTAATATAAATAAAAGAGAGATTGTTGCACTTGGAAAACACATACAAAATAGAGTGTTATTACATTTGCAGCTATCCTAAAACTTAACAGATCATAAGTGATATTAATTTATTCCAAGTCAGTAATTAATTAGAATGGTTAATATAATAAGATAGATAAATAAATATAATTAATAGAAATAGATAAGAAAATAGAGTAAAATAAGTATTATGAATAAGTATAATATCTAATATATATTAAATAAAAATTTACATAATTAATATTTATTTATGTTATTAAATTATTAAAAGAGATTGGCATACAATATGTTCTTAATCTGTGTGTTTCTTTTATTATTATTAAATAAAAATTAAAAAAAATAAGAGAATAAAGATATATTGAAAACCAAAAAATAGAGAAAAGGGTGGATATGTAAAAAGGATAAGAATTAGGATAAAACTGACATTATGGGCATTAATTATTATTTTTAATTGTTGAATAAACACAATCTTAAAAATAAAAATCTTATAATTTAACTTTTTGATGTGATTTTTAATAGTTAAAAAATAAGTGGTAGCAATTATTTTCAATTTAAGATTATTGTATTTCTTAAATTGAGTTAAAAAAATGTTAATGAATGTATTTACATGTCTTCCTTTGGGATGGGTGGGAGATCTATGCAACCTCTAATGTAATTGGCTTTATGTGCCATGGCTACTTTTGTATCTGGTAGTGTTTAGGTTTTCCAAGTTTGGCCAATTTTTTATAAGGTCTGGTTGGTTGTACTTTGTTTCTTAATAAGGTCTGCTTGGATGTACTTTGTTTCTTTACGGGCGATGATGTGGAGGTTTTCTTTTCCAAGTTCTTTCCTCCACGAGTCCTTGTTGAACCTATGTAAAAAATTAAATAAAATATATATATAATAATAAAAAAATTAGTCGCTATGACTATGTTTTCCAAAAAAAAAATATTAATAGAATTCTATTGTCTTTCATATTTTATTTATTCTCATTTTAAAACCTTATATTTATATGTTGTATCTAATTATAATATTAAAAAAATTTAAAAGCGCTAAATTATTTTGTAATAAAAAATGATTAAAAAGTTTATAAAATTATTATATTATAATATGTAGAATACAAGTTTTATGAATTAAATTATAACCCTTAATCTAAAGTAAATATTAAATAATATATATCAAAAATCAAATAATATGTAAAGTTAGAATCATTATGAGGATTCAATTATTATGGTTAAAGTTAGTATTAGGATTCAATATCAATCACAAGAGCAGTTCCAACCCATTCATCTCTAAAATCACTCAAATTACAAGGAGAGCAACCAGTCATATTCCAAAGTGTCACTGCGGAAATTTTAATGGTTGATACAAGAAAAAATAGAGCAACTCAGCCTTGTTCTCACGAAGTAGAGATGTTTGAAAAAACATATAAGAAAGAGAAATGGTGGAGCCCAAGTAATAATATTATGGTTCTGTGTTTTAGTTTTGAGTTTGGAAATCTTTGGAGGCATTGTGGTGTTGTTAGCATGGATTACTTTTCAACCCCACAAGCCAATATATAGTATAGATTATGTTTCTCTCTCCAACCTAAACATTTGACATGGTATACTGAACACAAGGATGAGCTTCAACATCACATCCCACAACCCAAATGACTGCATTGGGATATATTATGATAAGGTCGAGAGTTATGCTTATTTTGGGTATCAAAGAATTGCAAGGGCTTTCGTTCCTCCTTTTTACAGGGGCTCAAGAATACTAACATTCTAAGGTCTATTTTGAGTGGGCATTATGTTGTGTTGAAGGAGGATGTTTCAGGAGATTTGGCATTTTTCCTATTCTTTCATATGAAAGTCAGTTGTCATGTGAACGTTCAGATTAATGGTGGGCCTGGATCCTTTAAGGCCAAAATATGTAGTGTATACTTCTATTGCAGTTGTTCTTTATATAAATTACTAGTCATATTCTTGGTTACATAATGTTAGATAGAGGGAATAGGAAAAATTATTTTAAATCTCTTATTATAATTTAATGGTTTACTTTTGTTGGCTCTGGTTTTCTTCTCAATTGTCCAATCCTTGGAGTCTACTTCTTATGACGATCTCAAAATCTTAAAACTAAAAATAGTCTTAAAAAAAATACAAAAAATTTTAATTCACATTTTGCAAGGTTTTTTTTTATCAATAAGGGGTTGAAGCTGAGAGATTTGTATTTATGAAACTGAAAAACACTAAGAAAACAAGCTGAAAGAAGTTTACCAGTTCAAAACCCAATCCCGCCAAGAGGATTGTGAACCCAAAAAGAGCACCTAGGCTCAACGGATAATTCTTAATGTTAAGAAGTTAAATCAGAAACCAAAAGGAAAAGATATAAACATTACAAAAAACAAGTCCCCAGCGGACTTATCTCTTGGCTTCAATCTGAAGGTGAAGTGGAGTCATTCTCTATACTTATTGCAGAGTTTGATTTTGGGCTTCCTCCTAGGATAGGAGAGCCACTTTCTTCCTCTTGATCATCATCCGCAGATTCCTCTACCAGCACTTCTTCATCTTCCTCTTCATCTTCATCTCTTTCTACCTCACCCATCTCCTCTTCCTCGTCAACTTCCTCTAACTCTTCCTCAGTGTCGACCTCCATTTCTTCATCATCCTCTTCCTTGTCTGAAGAATTTGGGCTTCCCAAGCCATCTAGATTTTCTTCATACTTGCAATGGTAAACCCATGTTAAACTTTCATCTAAATTTTCCCCATAAGGAACATTTAGACCGTCCTCAATGCCAAGGAATTTGGAGATAAATTGTAAGCCTCTCTTCATCATACCCAGACGCAACTAGTGGTCCTCCCAATCCCAGCCCCAGAGTATAAAAAGACGTCTCGGTGGACCAGCATAAATATTTCTCCTTGGGCTGACCCCAAAACTGGGAAAAGGTTGTCCTACAGTCATCACATAGCCAGATCCTAGGGGAGTGGAGTTTTAAGGTTGGAATAAATGTTCAGTATGGAATTGTGAAGACCCACTATAAAATTCCTTGAAAATAGACAGTCACAAAGCTCTTCTGCTAAATTTTTGGAAGCTCTTGCAACCATAATGCTCATCAAGAATCCTGAGCAAATGTCTGAGAGAACCTTGAGTCTATGGTTGGTGCAGAGAAAATTGAACCCAAGCACTTTCCTCACTACATGGATGGCAAGGCGATGCTGGAAATTGCAGACTTCCATAATTTGATTGGAAGTGATGGGGGCATCAAAAGCGATTTGCTCAATATTAGAGCTAAGCTTAATAGGGGTATCCATCAATCTATCTCTGAAGATTGCAGCTCTTTTTTCTGAAGAATATATCGTCAATTATGAACTCCAACCATAGCCAAAGTAATAAACACTCCAACTTGCTACAAAACTGTCCATATGAAGTTAATCGTCACTACTCTGACATAGCTAGTTGTTGAGTACCTTTCACCTTATATAGTGTCTCAATATAATCCTGAAGAGTGTGTGTACCCAACTTTAGAATGGATTAACATTCCCCACCTAAGAGTACTTCAACCGATCCAGAAAAGGAGATGTCAGTTGTACAAAAAATGGAAAAGACAGCTTATTACTCGCAGATGCCCAAGGATGAGACTTTTATGACTGATGTGATATGGAGTTAATGAAAGTTGTCTGTCCCATGCCAGGTGAAACTGAAGTGATAAATGGAATGTTTGTATAGCCATCAAAGAAAATCACTTCAGATTTTGAATGCCAGTTGGCTATGTTATTTTCCATCACCTCATCCCCAACGAACCAATTAGCCAAGTATGCAATCGGCAGTGATTTTCTCAATATCAGAGCTAAGCTTAATAGGAGTATCCATCAATCTGTCTCTGAAGATTGCAGCTCTTTGTTCTGAAGAATATTTCATCAATTATGAACTCCAACCATAGCCAAAGTAATAAACACTCCAACTTGCTGCAAAACTATCCATATGAAGTTAATCGTCACTACTCTAACATAGCTAGTTGTAGCGTACCTTTCACCTTATATCGTGTCTTGATACAATCCTGAAGAGTGTGTGTACCCAACTTTAGAATAGATTAACATTCCCCACCTAAGAGTACTTCAGTCGATCAGGGAAAGGAGATGTCAGTTGTACAAAAAATGGAAAAGATAGCTTATTACTCATAGATGCCTGAGGATGAGACTTTCCTGACTGATGTGATATGGAGTTAATGAAAGTTTTCCGTCCCACGCCAGGTGAAACTGAAGTGATAAATGGAATGTTTGTATAGACATCAAAGAAAATCACTTCAGATTTGTCTGAGAGAACCCTGAATCTATGGTTGGTGTAGAGCAAATTGAACCCAAGCACTTTCCTCACTGCGTGGATGACAAGGTGATGTTGGAAATTGCAGACTTCCATGATTTGATTGGAAGTGATGGGGGTACCAAAAGCAATTTTCTCAATATCATAGCTAAGCTTAATAGGGGTATCCATCAATCTGTCTCTGAAGATTGCAGCTCTTTGTTCTGAAGAATATATCGTCAATTATGAACTCCAACTATAGCCAAAGTAATAAACACTCCAACTTGCTATAAAACTATGCATATGAAGTTAATCATCACTACTCTGACATAGCTATTTGTAACGTACCTTTCACCTTATATCGTGTCTCAATACAATCCTGAAGAGTGTGTGTACCCAACTTTAGAATGGATTAACATTCCCCACCTAAGAGTACTTCAGCCGATCTAGAAAAGGAGATGTCAGTTATACAAAAAATGAAAAAAGACAACTTATTATTCGCAAATGCCCGAGGACAAGACTTTCTTGACTGATGTGATATGGAGTTAATGAAAGTTGTCTGTCCCATGCCAAGTGAAACTAAAGTGATAAATGGAATGTTTGTATAGCCATCAAAGAAAATCACTTCATATTTTGAATGCCAATTAGCTATTCATTTTCCATCACCTTATCCCCAACGAACCAATTAACCAAGTGTTCAACATTATCTAAAATGATTTAATTTTTTATGTACATCTTGTAGCATACAAGATGATTTTGGTTTCCTTTACATTCCAACAACCATTTTCACCTTGATCATTACTATAATGGAATGTGCAAGGATTGATGCTGGCATGATACCATTTATTATAGTGCATAATACCATTTATTTCCTTCCATTGTACTTCTTGAGATCACATTATTTTGAGGCATTCTTTCAAACAGATGAAGTATTTGGTTCATGCTTCAAATGTCTATTGGCGCAATTGAAAGTATAGTTTCTTGACTAACAAATATCTTCATACCAATATGTTTTGATGCATGTCAATGACCTGTTATGTAACATCACATGGTATCAGTGCAATCCATGGTGGTGGAAGAAGCAAATCACAGAAGATGTTATCTCATTAAAAACCATATTTTGTTTTGAATCGAATTGGGTGGGTTTGTTCTGGTGATTGTACAATCGATAAGTGGGGGAAAATAGTAGGTTCGATTGTCTTGAGGTTTTTGCAATTTGATTGCTTGAAATTTAGATGCATCTGGTGGCACTTGGCTTTCAAAGACAAAAGGCAGAAGAAAAAGTATAGGGTATGGTTGAATATTTCATTGTTATTTTCTCATTTTGAATCTCACAAACTTAGAGTTTGCTTTAATTTGAATAATTACTTTTGGGAACTTTTAAAAGATGTGGACAGAGTGACCATGATCTATATGGCACTTTTTGGGCTGACAAAGTTTATGGAGATATTTCAATAGGATTTATTGATGAAAATTATGGGTACCTTAATGATAAGCCGTTTAAAAATGATAATTAGTTCACTTACATAGCTGATGAAGGAGGAAATGTTGTTTAGGGAGAAGGAAATGTTGTTTAGTTAGGTAAAAGAAAATTAACTAGCATCAATATTTCCTTTATCTCGAGGTATCATGAAATTGTTGTTGGTAGTTGTGAGACCTTTTATTGGAGATTGTAATATTTCCTCTAATAAATTTGAATACAATTATATTCCTTTATGATTGTATGCATGCTACCATTTTTTACAAACACATAAATACTAATATCAAGTTTTTTTTATTAATGATTGTATGTATAATAATACTGAATCTTGTCATCAATAAGTTTCAATCATCAATTATTATATTGGCATCTCACAATTTTTTTTTAAAAAAGATGATAGAACCTTACCAATCCTCACTTTTCTCATTTTGTCTAATGTGACAATTCTTTTCAAATCTTCACCATAGTGGTTTCCCTGATTTATTGTTATCTTATTATGCTATACTCTCAAGAGACAATTGTTCCAAATCTCAAGCAAAATTCATGGAATATTAGTAATGGTTAAAATTTATAATGATGAACTATATTTAATAAGTTAAAAACATATTCTTATTTTTTATCAAAATAATAGATGTATCTCCAAAACTCATGTTTGCATATTTTTTAAAATATTTCACACAGTAAAAAAAAGTCTTCTATGTTTTATAACAAATTGTTCATTCAAATAGAAAATTTTGTATGATTGAATTAATTGTTGTCAATAGATATTTGATACTCATTATTGATTATGGAATTATGAAATCTCAGTTGGTACAAACAATTGAAATGAAGAATACCCTCGACATGTTCTATCTTCAACAGCCTGATGAGTTGCACCAACTGAATATGATTTTCTATTTTCTATTATCTTGCAATTCCACAAGGAATTGAAATGGAGAATGCCCTCGACATGTTGTATTTTCAACAGCTTGATGAGCTGCACCAATTGAATATGATTTTTCTATTCCATTAATTGTCATATATACTGACAATACTCAATATTGTGTCTTCAACAGATTCTAGTAGTTTGAGTCTCATCCATTGGGTGTTGGATTAGAGATAAAGCTTTTGCAACAATCTTCTTGGTTATCCTGAACTCATTTTTTCCTCATCTTTTCCTCCTTGGATCAGGAAGTTTGATATATTGCGCGATCTTTTAGTGGTTCTACAAAAAATCATTATCTACAATACCACTTTCTACCAAATCCCAAAGATCGTGTGAAGAAAACAGAAAAGAAAAGAAAAAAACGAATAAAAAAATGAAAAATCCTTATCCGATCCTTATGGCCACTATTTCAA
Source organism: Thuja plicata (assembly GCA_018584345.1). NCBI lineage: Eukaryota > Viridiplantae > Streptophyta > Pinopsida > Cupressales > Cupressaceae > Thuja > Thuja plicata. The sequence goes on along the minus strand of MU223547.1, from coordinate 3,019,495 downwards.
CGCATAGAAAAGATGGTATGAACGCTCCACTGTATTCATTTATTTCAGACGTTTCGGATTGCACGTCTCGAATATAAAACACAATTTAATTGTAAAGCGTCGAAAAAGATACATCCATCCAGTTTCCTATATAAGGAGCCCAATCCATAAGCTTAGACACACACCCATTCGAAACTTCAATCCATTGCCAACCATTCCAATGGAGAGCAACGTAATGAGAGTTTTCTCAATTGCCTTGACATTTGTTCTGCTATGGAGGGCTGCATCGGCAGGAAGCCTAGGCATTTACTGGGGCCAAAATGCCAACGAACCATCCCTTTCCCAGACCTGTGCAAGCGGCGACTTTGGGATTGTGATAATCGGGTTTCTGACCACTTTCGGCTACGGGCGAACGCCGGTGCTTGATCTTTCAGGCCACTGCGACCCCTCTTCTGGAGGATGCCAACTGCTGAGCATCGACATAAAGTTCTGCCAGTCCAGAGGAGTGAAAGTGTTTCTCTCCTTGGGAGGGGAGAAAGGAAACTGTGCGCTCGCCTCCATGGACGACGCAGGAATCCTCGACATCTATCTGTGGAACAACTTCTTGGGCGGCCAGTCGGAGTCCAGGCCTCTCGGATCCGCAGCTCTGGACGGCATCGACTTCAATATCCGTTACACCACGTCCCAGCACTGGGACGATCTGGCGAGGGCCCTGTTCCTTCGTCGTACCTTCGCCAAGAAGGTGCTTTGAATATTTAGTTTCATTTGTATAAGAAGGTGTTTTGAGTATTTAGTTTCATTTGTATAAGAATTTTATATTGAGTTAAATTGTGATATTGCGATTTGGATTCAATGTGTAGTATTTGAGTCAAATTTATTGATCTATGTAATGGTTTATCATAACCCTTTTTGTGAGAATGAATGGAGTTCACATATTCTAGTACTACTACAGCTCAACTCAAGTGCGCTTAACCATGGAGTTTTCTCCAAGGTTAATCTCATTTTGCTTGCAACCCCATTTGCAAAACCTTCACCAAGTGTTGTGTCTTATGAACCATTCATTAGAAAGAGCCTTAAGTTCATCAATTGATAACTAGGAGATATTTTCCACAGCAAGTCAAATTCTTATATTGCTATCAAGATTCAACTGTATAGTTTTTGAGTCAAACTCACCGACCCAAGGTTTATGAGTAGTGGTCCAAGCGTGCTTAACCACATAGGTTCCTCCAAGGTTAATCGCACTTTGTTTGTAACCCCATTTGCAAACCTTCAACAAGTGTTGTGTCTTACGAACCATTCATTAGAAAGCACCTTAACCTCACCAATTGATAAGTAGGAGATATTTTCAACAGCACGCCAAACTGTTATATTGCTATCAAGATTCAACTGTGTAGTGTTTGAGTCAAGCTCAGTAACCCAAGTTTCATTACTAGCGGTTCACAAGAACCATCTCTGGTGAGAATGAACGAAACACTTAACACTCATTGCATCTAGGCGATGCTCCCAAGAACCCATCTCTAAACCACTACTTATGAAACTTGGATCACTGAATATAACTCAAAAATTACACAGTTAAATCCATATCACAAATTTTATGTTTCTAATTTCTTAATTTTTTTTTAGTTTTATGCTTTTTAGTTTTCTAGGGTCTCCTTTGAATGCAATCCTTATAATGAAATAAGTTATTAATCTGATTATTCATCATTTGAATCGACATATCTGTATTTCAACTTTGTAGGTGTATCTGAGCGCCCTTCCTCGTTGCGTCCCTCCCACACAATCGGACTTGACAGGCACTCAGACAACCGCGCAGTTAAATGCATTGCAGACTGGACTATTTGACTATGTGTGGATCAGGTTCTTCAACTTTCCATCCTGCCAGTACGCCAATGGGAGCGCTACCAATCTGCTGAGTGCATATAAACAGTGGATCGCCACTGTCAAGACCACTCAAAAACAGAGCTTCTTCCTTGGCCTTCCAGCCTCCACTAAGGCTACCTTCGTTGGCGGGTTCATTCCTGCAGATAAACTCATCTCCGACGTGCTTCCCGAGGTCAAGGAATCCGCGCAATATGGTGGAGTCATGCTGTGGAACGAGTTCTATGATCACACCACCCAATATAGCTTGTCCATTAAAGCCTCTGTCTAATTTGAAGCCATAATAATGAGGCCATCACTGGTTGAGCTCTCTAGTTTGGTCCCCATCTCTAAGAAACTATGTACTACCATTGAAATAACACTTGAGCTTCCGTAATGCTCTTCAATTGTCTGGAAATTTCTAAACTCAATCACAGTTGTGTGCAATTTCTTTTTAATATTTACTAAAATATTCTGAATACATATGATGTTTGATGGTTCTTAAATATCAACCGGTTCCCTGGCCAACTGAAAGTTTTACAAATGGTTTAGGGTATGCATTCTCCTTACAATTTGAAGAGAAAGTTTCAACGTCGTCTATCATTGATTTTCTTGTTTTTTACATAATCGAGTGATATGTGAATTTGAAAATAGAGTTAACTACTCTCTAGTTATTTAAAACTCAATTAACAAAATTAGATTTCCACGTGTTCTTTTTTATTCTATAGTAGAAGAGTTTTTATTATCAATATTTAAGATCACATTTCACAACTTATAATGTTGAGTGTTGTTTTTAGATTCTATTATACTACAACCTTTGTCATCAAAAGTTCAGATCACACTCTATGATTCATTTCCATAATCTATAATGTGATTGAATATTGTTGATTTTTTATTATATTGTGTGAACGTTTAAGATAACGCTCCATGGCTCATTTCCACGATCTACAATATTGCCTCTTGTAGTTTTAGCTTTCATTTAGATTTCATTGTATAAGAGTTTTACCATCAACTTTTAAGATCACGTAGGGAAGGAGAATGGGCGTGACCAGAAGAGGAGCGAGCATTTCAGATGTATGAATGGCCTTACCCAAGGCTTGGTGTATGTTCTTTGCTTTGGTTCCTTAGCCCTATTTGGGCTCTATGTTTGCCTGGAGGATGTGACCAGTTTCTTGGTTGTGACTCTACTTGGCTTGGCCTAGACTTGTTTCTTTATGTCTACACTTTGTGGTTCTGAAGGCCTTTGCCCTATTGGCGAATTTCTTGGCAGCAGTCCTTCGTGTTGTTGTGTGCCTTTTGCTTGTGGTGACCGCTTGGGTTTTGAAGCCTTTTTATTTTGGAAGTTATGGTATTTTTTTTTGGGACCCTTTTAGTTTAGAGGAGATTTTTCTTCTAATGTGGTCCGATCTGTGTGAGGGTTTCCTTCTACAAGGGTGTGGCCCTTACTTTTAGCTACTTTCTAGGGAGTTTTCAGAGCTTTTTGTATCTTTTTTGGGTGTTTGGATTATTTTTTGTATAGCTGGTAGAGTTATTTGGGACTGATTTTCTTAAGAGGAAGAGTATTGACAATTCTAGCCCTTTTATATTCCTCCTTCTATGATGGGTTTCCTTCACTTTGATATTTTTTATTTCTTTAAGCAAGTGTGGGTTGGCTCTTGGTTGAAGTGTTGTTGGGTGTGGCTAGGTATGAGCATTTTAAGAGGATTTTTGAGCTTGCCCTCTTCCTCGTCCTCTCTTTCCATTGGGACCCTTTAGCCATACTATTTTATTATATGATAGGTGGTTGGCTCTTGGTTGTGGGGTTGTGGGTTGTGGAAGGATGTGGATATTTTCAAAGGTTGGGCTTTATTGTTCTCATCACCTTCCCCCTCCCCTCTCTATTCTGGGTGTCCTTTACCTTGTCGGATCTTTCTGGTGCAGGTTGTGGTTGGTTCTTGGTTGTAATGTTGATGATGGAGTAGAGGTGTAAGTTCTTTAAGTGGTTGAGCATTGATGTGCTCGTACCCTTTCCTCCTCTTTTGTTGCTTTAGGCTCCTTCTACTCTACTGACATCTTTTGTATTGGTTACGTATCATATTAAGGTGGAGGGAATTCATTTAGAGGTGGATTTTTGTGTGTTTAAGAAGATGTGGTTGCTCCTCGATTTGCCTTCTCTTGTCTTTCCTTCAGAGCTGGTGTTGACTTCTATCGAGATAGACTGTATTGGTGTAGGTGAAGGTTTTATGAATTGTTCATTGTTGAAGTTTGGGGGAGCCTTTCAAAACCCCTTATTTGTATCTCTTATGTCTAGGTCTTTGGCTCTTGGTTGTCTTATGGAATATGCCTTTATCTTTGGTTACGGGACCATGTGAATCCCATGTATTAGGTTATAGGAGCCTGTTAAAACCCTTCCATGGTTGATGGAGCCTTTCAAAACCCTATGTAATTTGTTGTGGGGTTTTGGCCCAATGTTGGTGTAGCTATATTTTTTCTTGCAATTATCTTTTAGGCTATGAATGTTTTGTTGTAGGTACCCCACTATTGTTGATTGATGTTTTTTTCTTTGCAACCATTAGATTAGGAGTTACAAATCCTGCCAAAATATGTTTGTAAAGGCTTTCAAGTCTCTTCAAAACCTATTTGATACTTAATCAAAAACTTTTGATATCACGCCCTATGAACCATTTTCATAATTGATAATGTTAGCTATCATTATCTTCATATTTCATTATATATGAGTGTTTTAGATCACACTACATGGTCCATTTCCACTAATTGTAATGTTGATTCTTGTTATTTTTAGATTTCACTATATAAGAGTTTTCACCATCAACATTTGAGATCACACCCTATCATCCATTTTCACATTCTATAATGTTGGTTTATCTAGTTTCTAGATTCCACTTAAGTGCAAGGAAAAGTGATTTCAAAAAGAATAAAATTTGCAACAAAAATACTCAAAATCATAAATCAAAGATAAAATTGAGATTAGGCAAGAAAAAAGCTCAAATTAATGATGTTTCTAGAAAAGACCAAGTATGATACTCGTCTCGATGAGTAAACTTGTCTTGCAGTGATATATTTGATGTGTGATCATGATATCGGTATTGTAACAATGCTCGAATGTACTCAAGGATGTAAAATGTGTGAGATTTCATAAGTTGTGTGATGTATAAATGACAGTCAAAAGTTGGAAAATTTCTCTATGTTGCATTAGAGTTCATAACTTGAATGATGTATGAATGATAGCAGTGTTGGATGAATTACAAAAGATATGGAATGGATGGCTAAGATGCAAGGGTGGAGGATGGTTTGGTCTTCGACTCTCATGAGAGATTGATAACTGTCAACATAGCAGTTTGTATGGGACAAAGTCATTGGGAAACTAAGGACTTTAGAGTGTGGAGAAGATTTACCATAAAAAGGGTCTTCTTGTCCTCACACCTCAATGTGTGTTACAGAATGGGATAAGGAATTTTAATTCCTCACATGCAAAAAATGGAATGTAGACCCATGTATGGCATCCACCCAAATGTGGGTAGCCTCTAAGGCTAATGGGAGAAATGGGGAAAAGAGCTTTATCATTTATGGCACAAGTTAACATTTCCCTAATTATTGGATTGGGAATGTGCAAGTGTGAAATTTAGGAGAATAGAAATGGGTGAGTGATAAAGGCATTTTTTAATTGATTAAATTCAAAAATGGGGAAAAGAATGCCCAAGGAATTTTAATTAAATAACATGGGCATTTATTTAATCAAATGTTGAAATAGGCTAAAAGGGGACTATGAACTAGGTAGATTAATTAAATTAATTTTCCTAGTATTATGAATAATGAACCTTAAATAATTAAATAATTATAAATTATTTAACCATCCAAATGTAAATTGTAGAATATTAAAAATGATATGTTCGGTCAATTAGTGATGAAAAAATTTAGATGTATACAACATTGTACGAGAGTTTTTACCATCATAATTTGAGATCACGCTCTATCATCTATTTCAAACCATCTATAAAGTTGACTGTTGTTATTTTCGGATTATATTGAATGAGATTTTTTTATCATCAACATTTAAGATCACATTCCATGATTCATTATCAAAATAACACAACCCCAAAGAAGAACGCTCACTAGATCACATGTAGTGTTGTGATCTCTTTGGGTTGGGTAGGCCAAACGCCCTTTCACTCCACTCTGATAGAATAAATGCCTATGTGGTGCTAGTATAATATGTTTTAGAGAAAATGAGAGAAAATTATAAATATAATTAATCAGCAAAGCATAAACTATTTGTTAAGGTAGTACTATATAGTTTGTATACTCGTAGATTTGTCACTTTACCTACAATCTAATCTTAGTCAGTCTCCACACCTATCGTATTATAGAGAGAATACAAATTTTTACCTGTATGGGTGGATTACAATATTATGTTTAGTGTAAAGTTAGTAGGTGACATTCTACGTGTTGGGAGCGCCACACTAAGACTGTGATATTTAATTTAGCATATTTAGTTTTATATAAATATATAATAGTCAAGTTGATCTTTTAGAACAATATTCAATTTTTTGAAAAAAATTTCTAGGTTAGGGGTTAATGTGTGATATATTTTACTAGATCAACATCTTAGATCACACTCTTGATCTATCGTGAGATTGAAAGAGCTCATTAGAAGAAGAAAAAATAGAACTATAAGTTGCAGAGAGGGGAATAGTAAAGAGAGAAGAGGTTTTTCCATCACTGCCAAGAGACAGTTTTCAAATTTATCTCTAACAAAAATTATCAATACACCAACAAAATATTGGAAAAATGGTTTTGATTATCGAATACTATTAATATACAAAAAAATAGCGAAAATATTTTCCTATTCTTAACCAAAATAATGGCTACATATCAAAAACTCATATTTGCATTTTTAAGAAGTGTTTGACAAAGTAGAGAGCTTATGTTTTGTAGTAAAAAAATTCCAAGGAATATATTTTTTCAATGAGTATTCATTTAATGTGGAAATATATTTTTTTTTAGAAACTTTTAAGCCTTTTTCATTATAATAGAGAAAAATATGTGATTGGATTTAGAGTTATACATGGGGCTCTTTGATTGAATGATGCAACTCTAATTGGTGTAAGCAACTAAAGTGGCTAATGTGTTGTCTTCAAGAGTTTGATGAATAATACTAATTTAATAGGATATTCCTACTATTCCTTGAATCACCATACAGGGTGGAAATAGCCAACATTTTATCTTCAAGAGACTTTTTAAGATAATTTCACCTTTATGATACCTTGATAGGTTGTCTCCAAAATTTCCCATATTTTCTTGAATCTTGTTGCTAATTGAACCCTAGAAAACAAAGTCCCATCCATTGTCAATAGGAGAATAAAGATTTTGTATCCTTCCCTAGTTGAGATCTCTAGGTACTGTTTAAATAGAACTTAATCTTTCGATATGCTATCCTAATATTTCTTCAATTGTTTGAGTTTACATTCAATTGCAACTTGTCATATTTCCATTCTTCCTCCATTGTTTACACAAGTCTTTCACATGTGAAAGCAATTTAAGTGGGGAACAAATTTCTTGCACTCCACCTCTGAAGGTCTCCAAAATATAGAAAATTCATTAAGGAGGGAGAATGCATTTGCATACCCAACCCTCTTATTCTGAAATTAAAATTTATTTAAAGATAAATTTGTGAAAAAATGGTGATAGGAGTGAAACAAGTCAATTTTCCCACTCTTCAAACAATCAAACTTGTCACTCCTCTTCATGGACAATTAGAAGGGGTCATATATTTGGTGCAGTACAATACATGAGGTCAATTAACTATCTAACCCATACATACCCACCTTATGGATTTAAAAATTAAATAAATAAATAATAAGTTAGTTTAAGACTGTCTAAAATTTTTTCAAATATCAAATCCGAGCTTAGCCATATAAGATGTCAACCAAACTCTCACTCTAGTCGTTGTGACCTTAAAATATAATAAAATTTCAATTGAACTTAACAAATCATATTAAAAATATTAAATCACATTAAGAATATTACATCACATACAAAATATAGTCCCTACAAATAAACATAGTATGGTATCAAGGGTATAATCACACTAGGGTTTTCTACAAAGTTCTAGTTCCATTGATAATGAAACTATCTTACACACTCAATATATAGTTATAATCATTAGTCGCTACAATGCATAGCTTAAATGTTAGGGTAATAATATAATCTATTATATAGTGTTCTTTAATAATAATTTAGGTCCCTACAACTTACAAATAGATTTAGAAATTATTCATCAAATAGATTTGAGATTCTATCCAAATATCAATTTCTCTATCTCTTTCAATTTGATTTGGAAATGATTAAACCCTCCATGACCTTCCTAATCGTCAAGTAACAATCTAATGGAGTAAGGAAACCAAAAGTTCCCTATTTTTTTCAAAATATCACATTTAAACATTCCAACTATTATAGAAAGGAACTATAATAAAAATTAAAAATGATAATTATTACTTGTATAAAGACAATCTTAATAAGTAGAATCATATTCACTATTTTTAAATGACCATGAGATTTTATATCTAAGTATCATTTAAATAAGTAAAAAAGAAGAGCTACATATTAATATTGTAAAGCCAGCCCAAATGTTTTCTAATAATGATATATTACATATAAATTACCTTGAGAAATTTCTTTCTTTCTACTTTTTCTTGACATAGAATTGTATAAATACACACTAAAATTATATTTAAAAAATTAAATAATTACTAAATTTCAGGGTTTAAAATATAACATATAATTTAATAATTACTAGTTTAAAAATTATAGTAATCATGAAATAATTATATTTTTTAAATCAAACACAATATAATTTCAGTTTTAAATAATAATAATTATTTTAAAATTAATAATCAAGGTTATGATATTTATAATAAATATTGAATCTTATTATGTATTATATTTTGTAAAAAATAAATAGTATTTCAAATAATATTAGAATTATGTTTATGTATATTGTACTTCTAATGCTTTTTTGTTAATAAGTATTTTAATTATAATAAATATTTTGAATGCTTAAATTTAATAAAAATTATTAATGATTATTATAACAAAAATAATTAAGTAGTCAATTTCACAATATATTATGTTTATATAATACAAATTTTCTTTCAAAATAATATTAGAATTATATTTATTATATTATATAATAGCAAGTGCAATCATTATCATTCATATAATTTTAAAATTATGTATTATATTTTTACTTATATTTATTATTCAACTACATATTTAACTTATTATAATTTTTTGAAAAAAGGGGTACAAATTTATTCAAATAAAATTAGAGATATAAAGCATGGACCTCAAGCCTACGAAGACAGCTACAACAACTAAAAGGTTCCCAAAAGAAACCACCAACACCACCTCTACTTGGTCATTTCCTCCATCATTAGTCTTTCTAAAGTCTCAAGATAATCAGGAGGTAAACCATCCCTCCCATCAATATCCCATCCATCAACATGTGTTGAACCCACTTAGCCAAGCAATCAACTACTCTAATCCATTGTCTGGGGATATGGGAGAAGGAAACAAAATGCAAAGAGTTTCTTAGAATGAAAATTTGTCGAACCACAAAAGCTAAGTGTCAACTAACATCATCCAAATTCTACTTGTTCACCATATCCACAACCATCTGAAAGTCAAATTTGTAGATAATCCTCCTCCATCCTAGTGAAATAACTTTCTAAACTTCAATCTTAATAGTAAGAGCCTCCAACAAATTATTAGAGTGTTGTCCTATGTAGATAGAGAAGAAAAAAATAGCATCTTCATCATTACCTCTACCAATACCCCTAATACTGACATGTATTGGCTTCCCATGAGAAAATCCATCTGTATTGATCTTCAAAATACAATCAGGAGGAGGCATCCACCTCCCATCTCTACAAAACCTCTACTTAACATGACGATAATTTTTTCAAGAAATGCATCCGCGTTTATTGTCCCCCAAACCCAAGGTCCTCACAGTAGCATAATCACTGAATCCACATTTTTTGACATATCACACTTTGCATAAATAGTCTCTTGGAGCCTGCAAATAATATTTTTCCATAACTAAGGACTCCCTAGTTTGGTATCACAGAAAAACCCTACAGTTCCTGTCCAACCAAAGATTCTAGATGATAAGATCATGTCAAACAGTCTTTAATACACCTAGAGGAAATATATCTTCATTGGAGGTCTTCCCATACTCTTTCAATATTCAACTAAAGAGGTAGCATTAATACATGCATGTTGTCATGCACCACACCATGTATACCATATCTCACTAGAGAAAGGGCTTAAAAAAAAATGAGAGAAACTTTCTTCACTACTCGCACACAAAGAGCATAGATAGAGGGACCCTGAAACCCATGCCTCTAAAGGTTCTCTCGAGTAAGACATTTCCTCTAAGAAACCAACCATAAGAGAAAGTTACACTTAGTCCAAGAAGAACTATTCAAAACCTTCTTCCATCAATTCACATCTTCCATATCATGCCTTTACTCATCCAACAAATCACATCTTGCAGCAACAGTAAATTTTCCCTTTCAGTTGGGACCCCAAGCTAGAATATCCCTTTCTTTAAGGGATCTACATAATCTTCTCTTTAATATTTTGGCCAGCTCAAAAACATCCTCAAGTGAACCACCCAAAGGTCACTCATATGTCTCTTTCCAACAAGTAATTTTAGACTACCATATTGCTTAATGGTTTTAAAATTCTCCACCTTGACCCAGCCAGTATTAGTAAAAATACCAGACAGAGACTAAAGTTGAGGGAAACTAGCAAGAATAGGAGGGTGGCCATCCCAAGAGTACTGCTAGAAAAGAGCATGAGAACCCTTATTACAAATCTATAAAAGGAAATCCTTGATAAGTTGTGCACCATTTTTAAGAGTATCTCATATACAAGATCATTTTTTCTATCAAAACAAGTTGAGGCACATCATGGCTAGACAACCAAGAAAATACTTGTGGGTAAGAATCTTGGCCCAATCCTAGTCCTGGCAAGTAAACCACATCCAATACAACTTGGGATCTAGGTATTTATGATTTATATGGACCTATAAAGGTTCAAAACAACTCACTCAATCACTTCTTACAAGGTTTATTCAACTCTCGACACAAAGAGGCATTCAACTTTAATGTACTCAAGAAAAGATTTGAGACCCTAGCTCGCCTTCTTGACCAAACATGGAATAAGATCCTTCCAAGGTTTAAAAAATATTTATTGTGATGATCTCACAACATCAACTAACCCCAAACTACTCAATGATAACAAGGGCACAAATTCATAATGTCAACTAGAATTTTTTGCTTCAATGAGGATACTACTCAAGACTTTAAACCAAAAGAGAGAAATAAACATCAACATTCATAATATGGTTGGGAATGTGTAGAGGGATGTTTGTCAACATCAGAGGACCAAAAAAAATATAAATATTCCACTCAAATAGACCTAACACAAAATTCCTATCAAGTTTCTTTGTAAACCACAATTAGGCCTTGTGGCCCTATCCAGTGTATTTTTTTGACAATAAATTTATGTTAATTGAACATGGACACAAACCAAAACCATTTTCAGATAACCTTTTTGGAGACACAAAACATATTTCAAAACCAACATGGAGTACTTTGGATTGACAAGTTCAAATTTGAGTGTTCACAGTGATGTAAAGGGACAATTAGGTCCCTTTTTCAAAGCAAGTGTCCTCCAAACTATTTACCAAACCCAGACACCACTAGTAACACTTCAATTTATTCACCAAATCACACAATCCACCATAAGATAGTGCCTAAAACTCTCAAATTTCTTACTATCACTCAATTTTTATTCAAAACCCATAACTTCAGTCTATCACATGATGTTGCTAGACCCTAAAATGCAAATTTCACTATGGCCACCATCTTGGTTTTCTTTGAGACCACCCAAATCCTATATCTAATCCTAGACCCTAATATTTCATTAAGAATTTCAATTTTCTAATGGTGAAATGTTAAGTTAAGGGCATTTTTCTCACTAAACCCTAAACAGTGAGGGTTTCAAACAAAGAAAATTCAATATCTTCATCCAAACCTACTAAAATGAACCCAAAATAAGTTAAAATGGAAGCTATTTCATCAATTTATCCAACCATGTAAGTTGCAAACCATCACTGATCCATACAAATCTGTACAAATTAACTTTTATCAAAAAAATCATGAATTAAAGAAGGAAACAGAGCAATTTGTGTATGAATATCCACAAAAACCACTTGTTCTGACCAGGATGAGGCATAAATAGATTAGATATTTCATTCCCAATCAGTTCCAACTAAGTTTTGAATTATTTGACCATTGGAGTAACGAGTTGCACAATGTTGCAACAAAAGTTGCAAAAGTTGCTCAAGCAACTTTTGCAATTTTCGCAATCCCTTAGAAAAATGACTTCAATCCCTCAAAAAAATTCTAACGTGCCACATTTGGCTTTTAAAAATTAATTTTATCAATCCAACTCCATTTCCACACTCTTGGAGAGTTTGATGATGTTTGCCAAATTTTGTCTTGATTGCCTGCACATGAGAAATTTGCATCAATGCCTTACAAGGTGACTCAGAATGTTTCAAAGTCATCCTTAGGACCTTATAACATCCAAAATTAACAACAAAAAATGTCTATAAATGAAAATTATTTAATAGGTCCCTTGAACCCATAGGTGCTCCTGCGCAATGCTCCCAAGTAGAGAAGACTCTCAAGTCCCTCTTGAGATGAGGTCTTAAACAAACGTTCCATGTTGCTTAATATCATTCTCAGTCATCGAGGTAGAATCCTCTTTAGATGGATATTTCCATTTGATCACCTGTACTCCTTTTATGTCTTCTTTCTAGTTTTGTTCATGTCCTTTGTGTCTAGGATACACTCAAGCTTCATGGATTGGCTAGGTGGCAACTCCATGACCAAATCATCATCATCATCTACTACTACACGTGCATCTGTAACTGCAACAACAAAAAATTTATATGGATACAAATCAAATACATTAAATATTGGAGATATGGATACCCCGAGGAGAAACTCAATCTCATAGGAACTTTGCCCAAATTTATGGACCACCCTGCAAGGTCCTATATTCTTCATCATTAGTTGGGTGCATTTTCCTTTTGGAAACTTTTCTTTCTTGAGGTTTGAAAGAACCAAATCACCCACATTGAACTGAACATCCCTCTTCTTCAAAACAACCCTCTCTTTGTACTTTTCAATATTTTTTTGAAGGGTGTCTCTCACTTATTAATCATCCTTCATGGTGATAGAAAAGTTTTCTCCTTGAGCAGTTATTCTATCCGCTCCATTCAAATATCTCAATTTATAGATGCGCCTAGGATGCATTCCATAAATTATCCCAAACGGACTTCTCCCAATGCTCCTATTCATAGACTCCTTGTATGCATACTCAGGCTGAGGCAAAACCAGATCCCAAGCCTGTCCATTCTCCTTTGTAAGACATCTTAGAAGGTTTCCAATGACATATTAACCACTTCCATTTGTCCATCCATTTGAGGATGGTATACAAAGCTAAAGGATAAGTTTGTACCAAACTTCTTCAACAAGGTCCTCCAAAAGTGTCCTACAAACTTGGAATCCCTATTAGAGACAATAATCGAAGGAAAAACATGTGTTCTTACTATATCCTTAAGGAAAAAAACCTATAACATGAGATGCATCTTTGGTGCCCTTGCAAGGAAGAAAATGTGTCATATTACTAAACCTATCAACAACCACAAAAATACTATCAAAACTTCTCTCACTTCTTGGCATCTTCAATAGAAAATCCATGCTTATAGTCTCCCATGGCCTATTGGGAATTGGAAGGGGTTGATAGAGCCCCGCATTTGATGAAATTACTTTTTTCCTTTGACATGTGGTGCACCCTTCAACAAATTTTCTTACATCTACCTACAACTTTGGCCAATAATACAATTTCCTAGCCTAATCCAATATTTTATCAAGACCAAAATTACCATTGAGACTCCCACTATTATTTTCCTATATTATATAATCCCTCATTGATCACTTAGGTACATACAATTGACTCTCTTTCAAAAGAAACTCATTCTGCAATAAAAAATCAAAATACTCACTATGGTAAGTGCCCAAAAACTTATTACAAAACTCATATATCTCCTTGAAATTTGCATCATCTTCTAGTACATGTTCTTAAGTGCATCAATCCCCATACTTTGGATTTGTACCTCCTACACCACAAGTATCCCCCTACTAAGTGCATCATCCATGTTATTGGCTTAGTATTTCTTATACTTAATTGTGAAGGTATATGCTTGTAGGTATTCAACCCACTTCTTGTGCCTGTGATTGAGTTTATCTTATCCATTCATGAAACTCAAAGCATGGTTATTAGTAAAAAAAAATAATTACTTGGGTAAAAAATAATGCCTCCACTTTTTAAGTTCTTGGACCATAGCACACAACTCCAAATTAAATGATGAATATTTCCTTTTTCCATCATTAAGCTTTTTACTAAAAAGGGAAATCGGTCTACCCTCTTGGCTCAAAGTAACCCATATAGCCCAATTACTAAAATCACATTCAATAGTCAAAATATTGTTAAAATCAGGAAGAACAAGTATGGGTTGTTGTGCTACACATTTCTTTAGCTATTCAAACCCCTTATCAGCTTCATTAATCTAAGAAAACTTACTTTCATTACCTCCTTTAATAGTTTCAATCATTGGTGCACATATGTGACTGAAGTTATTTATGAATTTTTTGTAAAAACTAGCAAGTAGATGATATCTTCTTACATCCCCTACTAATCTTGGGGTTGGCCATTTGAGTATAGCATCCACCTTTTAAGGATACATCTTCAAACTCCCCTTTGAAATGACAAAACCAAGGTACACTACTTCCTCTTCCATAAAGTCACATTTCTCCAAGTTTATCATTAGTTTCTCCTCATGTATCCTTCTTAGGACCATGTCAAAGTGCCTCAAGTATTCTTATCTGGAACTTCTAAACACAAGAATATCATCTAAATAAACCACAACAAAATTTCCAAGAAATTCTTTCAATACCTCATTCATTAGGCACAAAAAGGTTATAGGTGCATTGGAAAACCCAAAGGGCATCACCAACCACTCATAGAGGCCTTCCTTAGTCTTAAAGGTTTTCTTCCACTCATCCCCCTCTTTGATCCTTATCTCATGGTAACCTCTGTTTAAGTCTATCATGGAAAAATAACATGCCCCTCCTAGGAAATCCATAAGATCCTCAATCCTCAGCATAGGAAATCTTAGGATAGTAAGTACTACACATAGTCTTAGACTTCTCCTTACTAGGCCCTTATCTAATAATTATTGCACTTGTTTGGCAATATCCTCATTTTTGGATGGTTTCATCTTGTATGAAGCCTTATTGGGTAGTGTAGCACCTGGTATCAGGTATATGTGGTGAATTTTATCCTTGATTGGAGGAAGAGAGTTAGGAAATTCCTCTACTAAAATGCTTTTTTTATTTTCTAACAAGTTTTGCACTTCACTAGGCATGGTTTCCCCTTTAATTTTGGGTAAATCGGATATGTCTTTTTCCTTCACAATCAAACAAAATACTAGGCCCCCCTTTCTTCTTTTAATGTCTATGAGAACTCCTTTTCCTCTACCACCATAATACTAGATCCCACTTGTTTATCTGTGCCTTCATTCAGTAAAGGGTTCAAGGTAAAAGACTCCACATTCTTTGTTATGGTATAAGTATTTTTCTGCCCATCACGTTATGCCTTGAGATCATATTTCCATGGAAACCCTAGAAGACTAGATGACCAAAATCCATGGGGATCACATCACAAAGGATCATATATCTATACCCTCTAATTTGGAATTCTACCTAAGATTGCTCATTTACAAGCACTTGTTGGCCCTTATTCAACCAAGATACCCTATAAGGAATAGGACAAGGGATTCTTTTCAAACTTAACTTTTCCATCATTTCTTATGACACCAAATTATCTATAGACCCTGAGTCAACTATAACTTTACATACCTTTCCATTGGATTTGCAAGAAGTTCTAAACAATGACTTCCTTTTTGGTGGTTCTTTGGTAATTGACACCTTTAAGAGAGTCCCCCTCATCATTAGACTCTCTCCAAGATCTGGATCTATAGGTCTATATTGAGCATCAACACTTTGTTAATCCTCATCTTGCACACTTTGGCAATCTCATCTTGAATACTAAATTTCAATCCATTCAAATACTGAGCCACCTTCTCTCTCATTTTCAACATGCTCTGACCTCAACCAAAAAAAATTGAACTCCTCAGTGTAGGTAGCCACATCCATATATTTTTGCTTTAAGTTTTGCATTTTCCTAAATATTTGGACTTCATAATTATTGCTAGAAACTGACTTTGATCTTACTCATTATCCTCTCCCATGATTTGATCATAGGTCTTCTTATCTTCACCCTTTCTCCTTGGGTGTAATTCCACCAGTTTAGTGCTCCTCCTTTCAACTTGGTTTTTGCAAACCTTACCTTCTTGTCTTCTGGCATCTCTTTGTACTCAAAAAAGTTGTTGAGGGAATATATCCATTATATTACCTCCTCAGCATCCATCTTACCTCCATACATGGAAAGATGCATCTTCACTTCCCCACTCACTGACTTCAAGGCCTTGAGAAGTCTCCTTTCCTCAGGAGCCACCTCCTCCACTTGAGGTTCTCCATGAGGGTTTCTATATCTACCCTCCTCCACTTCTTCTAGGTCACTCTCATATATTTTACCCCTATCTCTTCTTCTCTCTCTTGCCTTTAGTTTTTTTATCTCATCAATTAGGGCTTTGAACTCTCTGGTGACTGTAATAGGTACACCTCTTGGAGGCATCTTGCTAGACTCTTTGCTTCTTCACAATTGCCTTTCTTCGCACCCCAAGCCTTTTTTCCCAAGCAATCAGACTTGGATCTAATACCAATATGATGATAAGGAACCTATAAAGGTACATAACAACTAACTTGATCATTGTTTACAAGGTTTATTCAACCCTTGACAAAAAGAGGCATTCAACTTCAATGTACTCAAGACAATATTTGAGAGCCTAACTTGCCCTCTTGACCAAACATGGAATAAGATCCTTCCAAGGTTTGAAATATATTTCTTGTGGTGTTCACAACATCTACTGACCCCAAATCACTCAATGTCAACAAGGGAACAAGTTCATAATGTCAACTAGCATTATTTGCTTCAATGAGGCTACTACTCAAGGCTTTGAACCAAAAGAGAGCAATGAGCATCAACCTTCCTCATATTCTTTGGAATGTGAAGAGGGACGTTTGAAAACATTAGAGGACCAAAAACAATACAAAGGATCCACTCAAATAGACCTAGCACAACATTCCAATCAAGTTGCTTTGTAAACCCCAATTAGGCCTTGTAGCCCTATCCACTGTATTTTTTTGACAATAACTTTCTATTCACTGACCATGGACACAAACCAAAACCCTTTTAAGATATTTTTTTCTGAGATTCAAAGCATATTTCAAACCCAACATGGGGTGCTTTGGATTGATAGGGTCAAATCTAACTATTCATAACGACCTAAAGGGGCAATTGGGTCTCTTTTTCAAAGCAAGTGTCCTCAAAATTCTTTACCCAACCCAAACACCATTTGGAACACTTCAATTTCTTCACAATACCACACAACCCACCATTAGATAGTGCCTAAACCTCTCAAATTAATCATTGTCACTCAATTTGCATTCAAAACCCTTAACTTCGGTCTATCACATGATGATGCCAGACCCTAAAATAAAAATTTCACTATGGCCCCCATCTTGGTTTGCTCTGAGACCATCCAAATCCTATAGCTAACCCTAGACCCTAACATTTCACTAAGAATTAGAAATTTCTAACAGTGAAATGTTAAGGGCATTATTTGTCACCAAACCCTAACTAGTGAGGGTTTTATACCTTCTAAAAAGTAAAATTCAATATCTTCTCCCAAACCAAATGAAATGAACTCAAACCAAGTTAAAATGGAATAAAATTCATCAATCTATCCAACCATGTAAGTTTCGAACCATCACTGATCCATACAATTATGTACAATTAACAGTTATAAGAAAACCCATGAATTAAAGTAGGACACGGAGCAATTTTTGTATTGATAGCCACCAAAATCATCAATAACCACTTGCCCTGACTAGGATGATTTATAAATAGATCAGATACATGCTTCCCAATCAGTTTCAACTGATTTTTGAATTATTTGATTGTTGGGGTAACAAGTTGCACAATGTTATAACAAAAATTGCTCAAGTTGCAAAAGTTGAAAAAAAAATAATAGAACCTTTTAAATCCTCACTTTGTTCTTTTTGTCTAGACATTTTGTCCAATGTGACAATTCTTTTCAAATCTTCATCATACTAGTTTCCTACATTTATTACTATTTTATGATCTTATATCACTGCAAGAGAGAACCGTTCCAAATCTCAAACCAAAATTCATCAAGTACTAAATATAGACAAAAATTATAATAATGAACTATATGTAATAAGCTGGAAAACATGTTTCTATTTTTCACCAAAATAATAGATGTATCTGCAAAACTCTTGTTTACATTATTTTTAAATATTTGACAAAGTAAAAGAGTATGTTTTTCTGAGAAATTTTAATTTTTCAATGGACATGTATTCTATGTGGCAAATTTCTTCTTAAAAAAATTTAAGCCATAATCATTTAAATAGAGAGAATTTTGTAAATGAATTTCTTGTTATCAATAGATACTTGACTCTTCTATTGATTATGCAATTCGAGTTGATACAAGCGACCAAACTGGAGAATGTATCTTCAACAGCTTGCATCAATTAAATTATTTTTCTATTTTGTATCGATAATGCAATTCTAGTTAGTACAAACGATTGAAATGAAGAATGCACTCGACGTATTATATCTTCAACAGCTTGATGAGCTGCACCAATTGAATATGATTTTTCTATTCCCATTATCCTTGAATTATCAGGCGTAACGGCAATAGTCAATATTGTGTCCTCAACAGATTGTAGTAGTTTGAGTTTCATCCATTGGCTGTTAGATTAGAAATAAAGCTTTTGCAACCATCTTCTTGGTTATCCTGAACTCGTTTTTTCTGCAGAAATCATTTTCAACAATACCACTTTCTACTAAATCCCAAAGATCATGTGAAAGAAACAGAAAAGAAAAAAGAAACGCATAAAAAAATGAAAAATCCTTATCCGATCCTTATGGCCACTATTTCAATGCATAGAAAAGATGGTATGAACTCTCCACTGTATTCATTTATTTCATGAGACGTTTCGGATTGCACGTCTGGAATATAAAACACAATTTAATTGTAAAGCGTCGAAAAAGATACATCCATCCAGTTTCCTATATAAGGAGCCTAATCCATAAGCTTAGACACACACCCATTCGAAACTTCAATCCATTGCCAACCATTTGTAAAGACTGAAAAACTCACAAAGTATGCCACATAAGCTTTTCACATAAAAGTCGAAAGTCGATAAAGTCGAAAGCCAAGTCGACAACCCAGACAATTAATTGATTAATTTACACCAACGAAGTTCATACAAATGACCATCTTGTCGAAGTACAATGAATCACAAGTTATAATACATACAACTTCATGCTAACCAACTTGTTGGATATAGGAATCAAATATACAAATTACATTGATACAAAAAAATTATTACAATTCAGAAGTGTCGACCATCTTGTCGATCACTAAATAAGTACATCTATGAAATAGAGAAAGAATAGAAGAAATAAACACTGGAAGTATCAACTCATCAGGTTCTGTCTCCTGAGCCTCGGACTGAGTCCCTTACGCTTCCTTGAGAACAGAAGTGGAGTCCAGGCGCTTTTACCGCCCAACCGTGGAGTGGTCAGCTCCGGAAGTGATGAGCTTCCCCGGGGTTCTTCCTGACATGAAGAACGCCCCGTCCCTACAACGAGAGGTCTAGCTTCTCGCTACTGGCAGATTCGGATGGTCTTAGTGCAGCCGTGTAACTTAACCTACAAGCACATATGCCTACAGTAGGTTCTATACAACGGATGTAGCAAGGGGTATAAATAACCATGCATGACAATAAACAATGCATTCACTTTGGCCAAAGTAAATTTTATTCCAGATTTGAACTGGCAGGCAAAAAAGCATTTACCCTCCCTTGTTCTCTGCATTCCATCCTAGTTGATACATTCCCGACTTCACACAAAAGACCAACAATCGGCAATTTAAAACTCATATTATTTCATTTCCTTTAAGTTTCAGCAACATTTTCAACTAAAAATTTAATCAAAGCACAAGAATTATGAGTACTGCTATTTTGGTGACACATAGATAGTCTACTAATGTTGGTTGCAAAGTTTTCCAGCATATAAACAGATTAGATACAATAACTGTTAACAGCATATTGATTCAACAACGAGATGAAGATTTTAAGTTGTAAATTCTTCCTATTTCAAACAATCAATGGCCTGAAGGAAAGCTGCTCTTACATTCCAATTCTGTAATTAAATTACACTAGGAACTACAGCTATAACAGCATTAGCATTCACAATTATAGAACATGTTAAATGACCATAATAATGGTTTTGGAGGTCAGTAGGAATGAATGAAAGCTTATAAATTGATCCCAACCGTTTAATTATAAATGTCCAAAATAGGGGCTCCATCTTTTCATGAAGAAGACAAGGTATGGTCAACCAGACCTCTGAAAATGCAAAAAATACACAAGATCATGCTAAAGTTTGAAAGATGAAGGCGTTCTCCTATAATAGACTGAGTTGAGAGTCTAACACATAAACATCTTCTACGAGAAATAGTCCAGAATATCTCTATTGGAAGGAACGGATAGGGGTCTAGCACCAGTTATAAAATAATATAATAATTAAAAACAGCGATAAATAACAAGGCATGCTTTTAACAGCTATCAATAGACTTGTTTTAAAATGAAATAAAACATCCAAACTAAAACTCATTGATCAATAGCAACGACTTACCTCAAGATTCTGCACAAACTGTGTCGTGCTGTTAACAATACCGATGAGGGAAAAAAAAAAAAGAGCAGATTTTGTTCAAAATATTGGTTGCGAAAACACAGTGACTTTGCCCTGTCGCCTTCTAGCATTCCAAGGAAGTGGCATTCTTAGTTTTAAGAGCAGGCGCTCCCTTTAGAAAGAGACAGTTATAACAGTTTATATATTGATCAGTGAACCATTCCTTTCTGAAATATTCCAGTATTGCTGGAAATGATTATGTGACGATGCAATGATGACCGAAAGCAGGAGATGCCAACACAGACAAGAGGGCTGACAATCGACAGCTATGCAATGTATTTCCCTTGCGTAAAGATAGATATCGGAAAACCAATTAACTGCTACTCTGCTTAGAAGAAGGCTACGGTGAGCCAGGCCGCTGAGAAGGGAGATGGTGGAGAAGCCATGCGGTAGCAGAGCAGATGAAAATGACTGCTAAGTGTGGGTGAAGTTGGCGTGGAGGCTGTGGAAGGGGATTAGAAATCCAGAGTATTTATATGATAAAGGTGGACACAATTAGAGAAATAAGAAAGCCAATGGAAGAAAGGCTTAAACTCAGTCTAAAATGTACCATTAACTATGCACAGTAAATATTTCAAAACAAACTCCTCTT
>MU223547.1:2954714-2979934 GCA_018584345.1 Thuja plicata | reverse complement strand
AACAGGTCAAACTGGGCTATTCAGATTTCTAGGCAGGACAAAATGCAGACATTTTATGAACAACCAACTTTGGGAAGTATGAAAGCTTATCAAATGGATTCGGAATGACCTGAGGTTTAAAACATAATCTCTCTGATATGCATGCTAAACATTCCCAAAGTGATGGCCTATGAAACTCAACAGGGTGTGAGATACTCAGAGACAAAGTAGGCTCCGGACAACAAATTGACATTTAGCAAAGATGCAAAATTGGGTGACCCTCTCAAAATGACTATTGTCTAAACATGTCAGAACTGAAACTCAGGATTTGGGACCCATTGTATACATCAAATGAAAGGCATTAAAGCCTCTCCCAAATTTGTATCTCAAAAAAATCATCTGGACACCCCTTTTCAATCACTCCATCTGAGTCTTCTCACATAGAATTTCAGGGATATTTTACTTTGCTTGTCTGAAAATTTTAACATGGTCACTCCAAATTTGTTCCAAATTTAGGAGTACCAACACTATGTACTACCATTGAAATTACACTTGAGCTTTCGTAATGCTCTTCAATTGTCTGGAAATTTCTAAACTTAATCACAGTTGTGTGCAATTTCTTTTTAATATTTACTAAAATGTTCTGAAAACATATGATGTTTGATGGTTCTTAAATATCAACCGGTTCCCTGGCCAACTAAAAGTTTTACAAATGGTTTAGGGTATGCATTCTCTAAACAATTTGAACAGAAAGTTTCAACGTCTTCTATCATTGATTTTTTTGTTTTTTACATAATCGAGTGATATGTTAGTTTGAATACAGAGTTGAACTACTCTCTATTTATTTTAAACTCAATTAAAAAAAAAATTCCACGTGTTCTTTTTTGTTCTATTGTAGGAGAGTTTTTATCATCAATATTTGAGATCCCATTTCACAACTTATAATGTTGAGTGTTAGTTTTAACTTCTATTATACAACAACCTTTGCCATCAAAAGTTGAGATTACACTCTATAATTCATTTCCATAAACTATAATGTGATTGAACATTGTTGATTTTATATTCCATTGTGTGAACGTTTAAAATAACACTCCATGACTCATTTCCACGATCTACAAGATTGACTCTTGTTAGTTTTAGATTTCATTTAGATTCCACTGTATAAAAGTTTTACCATCAACTTTTGAGATCACATAAGGAAGGAGAATGGGTGTGACCAGAAGAGGAGTGAGCATTTCAGATGTATGAATGGCCTTACCCAAGGCTTGGCGTGAGTTCTTTGCTTTGGTTCCTTAGCCCTATTTGGGCTCTATGTTTGCCTGGAGGATGTGACCAGTTTCTTGGTTGTGATTCTACTTGGCCTGGCCTAGACTTGTTTCCTTATGTCTATATTTTTTGGTTTTGAAGGCCTTTGCCCTATTAGCAAATTTCTTGGCGGCAGTCCTTCATTTTGTTGTGTGCCTTTTTCTTGTGGTGGCCGCTTGGGTTTTGAAGCCTTTTTATTTCGAAAGTTATGGTATTTTGTTTTGGGACCCTTTTAGTTTGGAGGAGAATTTTCTTCCAATGTGGTCTGATATGTGTGAGGGTTTCCTTCTACAAGGGTGTGGCCCTTAGTTTTAGCTACTTTCTGGGGAGTTTTCAAAGCTTTTTGTATCTTTTTTGGGTGTTTGGATTATTGTTTGTATAGCTGGTAGATTTATTTGGGACTAATTTTCTTAAGAGGAAGTGTATTGACAATTCTAGCCCTTTTATATTCCTCCTTCTATGATGGGTTTCCTTCACTTTGATGTTATTTGTTTCTTCAAGCAAGTATGGGTTGGTTCTTGGTTGAAGTGTTGTTTGGTGTGGCTAGGTGTGAGCATTTTAAGAGAATGGAATTTGATGAGCTCGCCCTCTTCCTCGTCCTCTCTTTCCATTGGGACCCTTTAGCCATACTATTTTATTATATGATAAGTGGTTGGATCTCGGTTGTGGGGTTGTGGGTTGTGGAAGGATGTGGGTATTTTCAAAGGTCAAGGGCTTTATTATTCTCATCACCTTCCCCCTCCCCTCTCTGTTCTGGGTGTCATTTACCTTGTCGGATCTTTCTAGTGCAGGTTGTGATTGGTTCTTGATTGCAATGTTGGTGATGGATTTGAGGTGTAAGTGCTTTAAGTGGTTGAGCATTGATGCACTCGAACCATCTCCTCCCCTTTTTCTGCTTTGGGCTCCTTGTACTCTACTAGCATCTTTTGTCTTGGCTACATATCCTATTAAGGTGGGGAGAATTTGTTTAGAGATGGATTTGTGTCTGTTTAAGAAGATGTGGTTGCTCCTTGGTTTGCCTTCTCTTGTCTTTCCTATAGAGCTGGTGTTGACTGCTATCGAGATAAACTGCATTGGTGGAGGTGAAGGTTTTATCAGGTGGAATTGTTCATTGTTGAATTTTGGGGGTGCCTTTCAAAACCCCTTGTTTGTATCTCTTATGTCTAGCTCTTTGGCTCTTGGTTGTCTTATGGAAGATGCATTTATCTTTGATTATGGGAACCATGTGAATCTCATGTATTAGGTTATAGGAGCTTGTTAAAACCCTTCCATGGTTGATGGAGCCTTTCAAAACCCTATGTAATATGTTGTGGGGTTTTGGCCCAATGTTGGTGTAGCTATATTTTTTCTTGCAATTATCTTTTAGGCTATGAATGTTTTGTTGTAGGTACCCCACTATTGTTGATTGATGTTTTTTTCTTTGCACCCATTAGATTAGGAGTTGTAAATCCTGCCAAAATATGTTTGTAAAGGGTTTCAAGTTTCTTCAAAACCTATTTGATACTTAATCAAAAAAATTTGAGATCACACTACATGATCCATCTCCATGAATTGTAATGTTGATTGTTGTTATTTTTAGATTTCACTATATAAGAGTTTTCACCATTAACATTTGAGATCATTCTCTATGATACATTTTCACAGTCTATAATGTTGTTTTTTCTTGTTTCTAGATTCCACTTATGTGCAAGGAAAAGTGATTTCAAAAAGAATAAAATTGGCAACAAGAATACTCAAAATCATTAATCAAAGATACAATTTAGATTAGGCAAGAAAAAAGCTCAAATTAATTATATTTCTAGAAAAGACCAAGTATGATGCTCTCCTCGATGAGTAAACTTGCCTCGCAATGATATATTTGATGTGTGATCATGATGTTGGTAATGTAACAATGCTCGAATGTACTCAAGGATGGAAAATTACTTTAAATTGTATGAGATTTCATAAGTTGTGTGATGTATAAATAATAGTCAAGTGTTGGAAATTTTCTCTAAGT
This sequence comes from Thuja plicata, assembly GCA_018584345.1. Lineage (NCBI taxonomy): Eukaryota > Viridiplantae > Streptophyta > Pinopsida > Cupressales > Cupressaceae > Thuja > Thuja plicata. The sequence goes on along the minus strand of MU223547.1, from coordinate 2,976,654 downwards.
TGCATTAGAGTTCATAACTTGAATGATGTATGAATGATAGCAGTGTTGGATGAATTACAAAATATATGGAATGGATGGCTAAGATGCAAGGGTAGAGGATTGTTTGGTCTTCAACTCTCATGGGAGGTTTATAAGTGTGAACATAGTAGTTTGTATGGGGACAAGGTCATTGGGAAACCAGGGACTTTAGAGTGTGGAGAAGATTTACCATAAAAAGGGTCTTCGTGTCCTCACACCTCAATGTGTGTTGGAGAATGGGATAAGGAATTTTAATTCCTCACATGAAAAAAATGGGATGTAGACCCATGTATGGCATCCACCCAAGTGTGGGTAGCCTCTAAGGCTAATGTGGGAAATGGAGAAAAGAGCTTTGTCATTTATAGCACAAGTTGACGTTTCCCTAATCATGGGATTAGGAATGTGCAAGTGGGAAATTTAGGAGAATAGAAATGGGTGAGTGATAAAGGAATTTTTTAATTGATTAAATTCAAAAATGGGGAAATGAATTCTGAGGGAATTTTAATCAAATAACATGGGTATTTATTTAATCAAATGTTGAAATAGGCTAAAAGGGGACTATAAACTAGGTAGATTAATTAAATTAATTTTCCTAGTAGTATGAATAATGATCCTTAAATAATTAAATAATTATAAATTATTTAATCATCCAAATGTAAATTGTAGAATAATAAAAATGATAGGCTTGGTCAATTAGTGATGAAAAAATTTAGATGTATACACCATTGTATTAGAGTTTTTACCATCATAATTTGAGATCACGCATCATCTATTTCCACAATCTATAAGGTTTACTGTTGTTTTTTTTGGATTATATTGAATGAGATTTTTTTATCATCAACATTTAAGATCAGACTCCATGGTTCATTATCAAAATAACACAACCCCGAAGAAGAACGCTCACTAGATCACATGTAGTGTTGTGATCTCTTTGGGTTAGGTAGGCCAAACGCCCTTTCACTCCGCTCTGATACAATAAATTTCTATGTGGTGCTAGTATAATATGTTTTAGAGAAAATGAGAGAAAATTATAAATATAATTAATTAGCGGAGCATAAACTATCTGGGTGCCAGTAAGAAGTTGAGTGCAGTTTTTGGGCAAAACGTGGAAGTGTTTTCCCTATTTTTTAAATTTGAGGTCAATTTATGTCAAAATTTGAGGCACTTAGTGATTGAATCTAAAAACACTTCACTAATAAAAATATAGTGCTCGGAGTCTACTTTGCAAATATGTAATTTATTTAAATACCCATATGGGAGAAAGTTTTTTTACTAGGCATGTTTAAAAACTACTTTTTCAAAATGCATGTTTCGGGACCATACTACACACGTGTACAACCACCATATTTTGACCTAAATAAATGAATTTTTGTGAATCCTTCTGGGGAAAGATACCTAAGACACCAAATATTGATGAGAATATTTTTGCTTTGTTTTTATTAAATAATTTTTTTTAATTAATTTTTAATTGACTATAACATATATTTTTGAAACCTCTGGTGTATGACCACCATAATTTGATGAAAACTTCACATTTTTTCAAAATTCTTTTTTTTATCTTCAAGGAAATTCTATGTATATTGATGTCATATAAATTATTTTGAAAAAATGAAAAAATAAAAAAGTTTTTAAAGTTTTAGTGAACCTTACTATTTTAAGTTTAGGTACCACTTTTGATTAATAAATATTGCAAAAATAGTAAAATTGATCATATCACTATAAAATTTATATTTTAGATATCTAGATAGTAAGTTCTCTAATGGGTTTTCATTTCGTCAAAAACTTTGATTAGGAAGACCCTCAAAAAATTATGGCAAGATAGAAATCTGGTATTCAAATGCCTTAGCCATTATTTTGGAGGTCCAAGCATAGGCTTGGTCCCACCAAGCCTGTCCCAAACTGAAATCCAATGCAAAGGGTGGTCTTGTAAATTCTAAATTTAAAAAATGGGCACACATTTAAAAACGTGTACCCATTTCTTAAATATAATAAATTGTCATAAAAAAATACGTTTCTTAAAATAAATAAATAAATAAAATTTAAAAATGAGCACCCGTTTTGAAAATAACGAGTACCCATTTTTAAAAATGGGTACCTATTTTGAAAAACAATGGGCACCCATTTTTTGAACTTTAGATCGGGTGTCCGAGCCTAAGCCGGGTGCCCATTTTTTTCAAAATAGGTGCCCATTTCTAGTGGCATTTTTAAAGTCCACAAGACTTCCGCCAAATTGGCACCCAACTTCTTGCACTTACCCATCTGTTAAGGTAGTACTATACATTTTGTATACTGGTAGATTTGTCACTTTACCTACAATCTAATGTTAGTCAGTCTCCACACCTATCGTATTATAGATAGAATGCAACTTTTTACCTATATGAGTGGATTACAATATTATGTTTAGTGTAAAGTTAGGCATTCTACATGTTGGGAGCACCACACTAAGCGTGTGATATTTAATTTAGCATATGTAATTTTATATAATTATATAATAGTCAAGTTGATCTTTTAGAACAATATTCAAATTTTGAATTTTTTTCCTAGGTTAGGGGTTAATGTGTGATATATTTTACTATCAACATCTTAGATCACACTCTTGATCTATCATGAGAATGAAAGAGCTCATTAAAAGAAGAAAAAATAGAACTATAAGTTGCAGAGAGGGGAATAGTAAAGAGAGAAGAGGTTTTTCCATCACTACCAAGAGACAATTTTCAAATTTATCTCTAACAAAAATTATCAATACACCTACAAAATATTGGAAATATAGTTTTGATTATCGAATACCATTAATATACAGAAAAAATTAGCAAAAATATTTTCCTATTCTTAACCAAAATAATGGATACATATCAAAAACTCATATTTGCATTTTTAAGAAGTGTTTGACAAAGTAGAGAGCTTATGTTTTGTAGTAAAAATTTTCCAAGGAATATATTTTTTCAATGAGTATGCATTTAATCTGGAAATATATTTTTTATTAGAAACTTTTAAGCTATTTCATTATAATAGAGAAAATTTTGTGATTGGATTTAGAATTTTCAATAGATACATGGGGCTCTTTGATTGAATGATGCAACTCCAATTGGTGTAAGCAACTAAATTGGATAATGTGTTATCTTCAAGAGTTTGATGAATAATACCAATTTAATAGGATATGTCTATTCCTACTATTCCTTGAATCACCATGCATGGTGGAAATAGCCAACATTTTATCTTCAAGAGACTTTTTAAGATAATTTCACCTTTATGATACCTTGATAGGTTGTCTCCAAAATTTCCCATATTTTCTTGGATCTTGTTGCTAATTGAACCCTAGAAAACAAAGTCACATCCATTGTCAATAGGAGAATAAAGATTTTGTATCCTTCCCTAGTTGAGATCTATAACTACTGTTTAAATACAACACAATCTTTCGATATGCTATCCTAATTTTTCTTCAATTGTTTGAGTTTACATTCAATTGCAACTTGTCATATTTCCATTCTTCCTCCAATGTTTACACAATTCTTTCACATGTGAAAGCAATTTAAGTGGAGAACAAATTTCTTGCCCTCCACCTTTGAAGGTCTCCAAAATATAGAAAATTCATTAAGGAGGGAGAGTGCATTTGCATACTCAACCCTCTTATTCTGAAATTAAAATTTATTTAAAGATAAATTTGTGAAAAAATGGTGATAGGAGTGGAACAAGTCAATTTTCCCACTCTTCAAACAATCAAACTTGTCACTCCTCTTCATTGACAATTAAAAGGAGCCATATATTTGATGTAGTACAATACATGAGGTCAGTTAACTATCTAACCCATACATACCCACCTTAGGGATTTAAAAAGTAAATAAATAAATAATAAGTTAGTTTAAGACTGTCTAGATTTTTTGAAAAGATCATATCCGAGCTTAGCCATATAAGATGTCAACCAAACTCTCACTCTAGTCCTTGTGACCTTAAAATACAATAAAATTTCAGTTGAACTTCACAAATCATATTTAAAATATTAATCACATTAAGAATATTACATCACACACAAAATATAGTCCCTACAAATAAACGTAGTCTGGTATCAAGGGTATAATTGCACTAGGACTTTCTACAAAGTTATAGTTCCATTGATAATGAAACTATTTTATAAACTCAATATATAGTTATAATCATTAGTCACTACAATGCATAGTTTAAATGTTAGGGTAATAATATAATCTATTATATAATGTCCTTTAATAATAATTTAGGTCCCTAAAACTTACAAATAGATTTAGAAATTATTCATCAAAGAGATTTGAGATTCTATCCAAATATCAATCTCTCTATCTCTTTAAATTTGGTTTGGAAATGATTAAACCCTTCATGACCTTCCTAATCGTCAAGTAACAATCTAATGGAGTAAGGAAACCAAAAGTTCCCTATTTTTTTCAAAATTTCACATTTAAACATTCCAAGTATTATAGAAAAGAACTATGATAAAATTTAAAAATTATAATTATTACTTGTATAAAGACAATCTTAATAACTAGAATTGTATTCATTATTTTTAAATGACCATGAGATTTTATATCCAAGTATCATTTAAATAAGGAAAAAAGAAGAGCTACACATTAATATTTTAAAGCCAGCCCAAATGTCTTCTAATAATGATATATTACCTATAAATTACCTTGAGAAATTTCTTTCTTTCGACTTTTTCTCATAAAATTGTATAAATACACACTAAAATTATATTTAAAAAAAAATTAAATAATCACTAAATTTTAGAGTTTAAAAATATAACATATGATTTATTAATTACTAGTTTAAAAATTATAGTAATCATGAAATAATTATATTTTTAAAATCAAACACAATATAACTTCAGTTTTAAATAATTATTATTTTAAAATTAATAATCAAGGTTATGATATTTATAATAAATATTGAATGTTATTATATATTATATTTTGTAAAACATAAATAGTATTTCAAATAATATTATAAATATATTTACATGTATATTGTAATTCTAATTTTTTTTTGTTAATAAGCATTTTAATTTTAATAAATATATATTTATTTTATCATATTTTGAATGTTTAAATTTAATAAAAATTATTAATGATTATTATAACAAAAATAATTAAGTAGTCAATTTCGTAATATATTATGTTTATATAATACAAATTTTCTTTCAAAATAATTTAAGAATTATATTTATTATATTGTATAATAGCAAGTGTAAATCATTATCATTCATATAATTTTAAAGTTATGTATTATATTTTTATTTTTATTTATTATTCAACTACATATTTAACTTATTATAATTTTTTGGAAAAAGGGGTACAAATTTATTCCAATAAAATTAGAGATATAAAGCATGGACCTCAAGCCTACCAAGACCTGCTACAACAACTAAAAGGTTCCCAAAAGAAACCACCAACACCACCTCTTCACGGTCATTTCCTCCATCATTAGTCTTTCTAAAGTCTCAAGATAATCAGGAGGTAAACCATCCCTCCCATCAATATCCCATCCATCAACATGCTTTGAAGCCAACTTAGCCAAGCAATCAACTACTCTATTCCATTATCTGGGGATATGGGAGAAGGAAACAAAATCCAAAGAGTTGCTTAGAATGAAAAATTGTTGAACCACAGAAGCTAAGTGCCAACTAACATCATCCAAATTCTGCTTGTTTAGCATATCCACAACAATCTGAAAGTCAGACTCACAAATAATCCTCCTCCATCCTAGAGAAATAACTTTCTAAACTGCAATCTTAATAGCAAGAGCCTCCATCAAATTATTAGAGTTTTGTCCTATGTAGATAGAGAAGAAAAAAATAGCATCTCCATCATTACCTCTACCAATACCCCTAATACAGACATGTGATGGCTTCCCACAAGAAGATCCATCTATATTGATCTTTAAAATACCACCAGGAGGAGGCATCCACCTCCCATCTCTACAAACCCTCGAATTAACATGACAATATTTTTTTCAAGCAATGCATCCTCGTCTAATGTCCCCCAAACCCAAATTCCTCATAGTAGCATAATCACTGAATCCACATTTTTGGACATATCACACTTTTCATAAATAGTCTCTTGGAGCCTGCTCATAATATTTTTCCACAACTAAGGACTCCCTATTTTGGTATCACTGAAATCCCTACGGTTCCTTTCCAACAAAAGATTCCAGATGATAAGAGAATGTCCAACCGTCTTTAATCCACCTACAGGAAATATATCTTCATTGGAGGTCTTCCCATACTCTTTCAGAATTCAACTAAAGAGGTAGCATGAATACAGACATGTTCTCATGAATCGCACCATGTATATCATATCTCACTAGAGAAAGGGCAATGAAAAAATAAATGAGAGAAACTTTCTTCACTACTCCCACAAAGAGCATAGATAGAGGGACCTTGAAACCCATGCCTTTGAAGGTTCTCTCGAGTAAGACATTTCCTCTGAGAAACCAAACATAAGAGAAAGTTACACTTAGTCCAAGAAGAACTATTCAAAACCTTCTTCCATCAATGCACATCTTCCATATCATGCCTTTTCTCATCCAACAAATCACATCTTGTAGCAATGGTAAATTTTCCCTTTCGGTTGGGACCCCAAGCTAGAATATCCCTTTCTTTAAGGGATCTACATATTCTTCTCTTTAATATTTTTGCCAACTCAAAAACATCCTGAGGTGAACCATCCAAAGGCCACTCATATGTCTATTTCCAACAAGTAATTTCAGACTGACCATATCACTTGATGGTTTTAAAATTCTCCACCTTGACCCAGCCAGTATTAGTAAAAATATCACATAGAGACTGAAGTTGAGAGAAACTAAAAAGAATAGGAGGGTGGCCATCCCAAGAGTCCTACTAGAAAAGATCATCAGATCCCTTATTACAAATATATAAATGGACATCCTTGATCATTTTTGCACCTTTTTTAAGAGCATCTCATATATAAGATCATTTTTTTCTATCAAAACAAGTCGAGGTACATCATGGCTAGACAGCCAGGAAAATACTTGTGGGTAAGAATCTTGGCCCAATCCTAGTTCTGAGAGGTACACCACATCCAATACAACTTGGGATCTAGGGATTTATGATGTATATGGACCTATAAAGTTACAAAACAACTCACTCAATCACTTCTCACAAGGTTTATTCAACCCTCGACACAAAGAGTCATTCAACTTTAATGTACTCAAGACAAGATTTGAGACCCTAGCTCGCCTTCTTGACCAAACATGGAATAAGATCCTTCCATGGTTTAAAAAATATTTATTGTGATGATCACAACATCAACTGACCCCAAAATACTCAATGAAAACAAGGGCACAAGTTCATAATGTCAACTAGCATTTTTTTCTTCAATGAGGATACTACTCAAGACTTCGAACCAAAAGAGAGAAATAAACATCAACATTCCTAATATGGTTGGAAATATGTAGAGGGATGTTTTAAAATATTAGAGGACCAAAAAAAATACAAATATTCCACTCAAATAGACCTAACACAAAATTCCAATCAAGTTTCTTTTTAAACCGCAATTAGATCAAGTCGCCCTATCCAGTGTATTTTTTTTACAATAAATTTATGTTAATTGAACATGGACACAAACCAAAACCATTTTTAGATAACCTTTTTGGAGACATAAAACATATTTCAAAACCAACATGGGGTACTTTGGACTGACAGGTTCAAATCTGACTATTCACAGTGACATAAATGGACAATTAGGTCCCTTTTTCAAAGCAAGTGTCCTCCAAGTTATTTACCCAACCCAACCACCACTTGTAAAACTTCAATTTATTCACCAAATCATACAATCCACCATAAGGCAGTGCCTAAAACTCTCAAATTTCTTACTGTCACTCAATTTTCATTAAAAACCCATAACTTTTGTCTGTCACATGATGCTGCCAGACCCTAAAATGCAAATTTCACTATGGCCACCATCTTGGTTTTCTGTGAGACCACCCAAATCCTATATCTAATCCTAGATGCTAACATTTCATCAAGAATTATAATTTTCTAATGGTGAAATGTTAAGCTAAGGGCATTTTCTCACGAAACCCTAACCAGTGAGGGTTTCAGACCTTCCAACAAATAAAATTCAATATCTTCACCCAAACCTACTAAAATGAACCCAAAATAATTTAAAATGGAAGCTATTTCATCAATTTATCCAACCATGTAAGTTGTAGACCATCACTGATCCATACAAATCTGTACAAATTAACTGTTATCAGAAAAATCATGAATTAAAGAAGGAATCAAAGCAATTTGTGTATTAATAGCCACAAAAAATACTTGTCATGACTAGGATGAGGCATAAATAGATCAAATATGTCATTCCCAATCATTTCCAACTGATTTTTGAATTATTTGACCGTTGGGGTAACGAGGTGCACAATGCTATAACAAAAGTTGCAAAAGTTACTCAAGCAACTTTTGCAATTTTCGCAATCCCTTAGAAACATGACTTCAATCCCTCAAAAAATTTATAACATGCCAAGTTTGGCTTACAAACATTAATTTTATTAATCCAACTCCATTTCCACACTCTTGGAGAGTTTGACGATGCTTGACAAATTTTGTCTTGATTGCCTACACATGAGAAATTGGCATCAATGCCTTACAAGGTGACTCAAATTTTTTCAAAGTGATCCTTAGGACCTTATAACATCCAAAATTAAAAACAAAAAATGAATACAAATAAAAATTATTTAATAGGTCCCTTGAACCCATAGGTGCTCTTGCGACATGCTTCCAGGGAGAGAAGACTCTCAAGTCCCTCTTAAGATGAGATCTTGAACAGAGGTTCCATGTCGCTTAATATCATTCTCAGTCATCGAGGTAGAATCCTCTTTAGGTAGATATATCCATTTGATCAGGTACTCCTTTTATGTCTTCTTTCTAGTTTTGTTCACGTCCTTTGTGTCTAGGATACACTCAAGCTTCATGGATTGGCTAGGTGACAACTCCTTGACCATATCATTATCCTCATTTGTTGTTACACGTGCATCTGTACCTACAACCACAGAAATTTTATATGGATACAAATCAAATGTACATTAAATATTGGAGATATAGATACCCCGAGGAGAAACTCAATCTCATAGGAACTTTGCCCAAATTTATGGACCATCCTGCAAGGTCCTATATTCTTCATCATCAGTTGGGTGCATTTTCCTTTTGGAAGCCTTTCTTTATTGAGGTGTGAAAGAATCAAATCACCCACCTTGAACTGAACATCCCTATTCTTCAAAACAACCCTCTCTTTGTACTTTTCAATATTTTTTTTTAATGGTGTCTCTCACTTATTAATCATCCTTCATGGCAATAGAAAAATTTTCTCCTTGACCACTTATTCTATCCACTCCTTTCAAATATCTCAATTTATAGATGCACCTAGGATGCATTCCATAAATAACCCCAAATGGACTTCTCCCAATGCTCCTATTCATAGACTCATTGTATGCATACTTAGCCTGAGGCAAAACCAGATCCCAAGCCTATCCATTCTCCTTTGTAAGACATCTTAGAAGGTTTCCCAATGACATATTAACCACTTCCATTTGTCCATCCATTTGAGGATGGTATACAAAGCTAAAGGATAATTTTGTGCCAAACTTCTTCAACAAGGTCCTCTAAAGTGTCCTACAAACTTGGAATCCCTATTAGAGACAATATTGAAAGGAAATCCATGTGTTCTTACTATATCCTTAAGGAAAAATCCTATAACATGAGATGCATATTTGGCACACTTGCAAGGAATAAAATATGTCATCTTACTAAACCTATCAACAACCACAAAAATACTATCAAAACTTCTCTCACTTCTAGGCATCCCCAATAGAAAATTCATGCTTACAGTCTCCCATGGCCTAATGGGAATTGGAAGTAGTTAATAGAGCCCTGCATTTGATGAAGTTATTTTTGTCCTTTGACATATGGTGCACCCTTCAACAAATTTTCTTACATCTACCTGCATCGTTGGCCAATAATAAAATTTCCTAGCCTGGTCCAATATTTTATCAGGACCAAAATGACCATTGAGACTCCCACTATTATATAATATATGAGAACTTAGGTACACAAAATTGACTCTCTTTCAAAATCAACCCATTCTACAATTAAAAAATCAGAATAATCACTGTGGTAAGTGCCCAAAAACTGATTACAAAACTCATATATCTCCTTGAAATCTACATCATCTTAGTACATGTTCTTAAGTGCATCAATCCCCATACTTTGGAGCTGTACCTCCTACACCACAAGTATCCTCCTACTAAGTGTATCATCCACATTATTGGCTTAACCTTTCTTATACTTAATTGTGAAGGTATATATGCTTGTAGGTATTCAACCCACTTCTTGTGCCTGTGATTGAGTTTATATTATCCATTCATGAAACTCAGAGCATGGTTATTAGTAAAGAAAAATACTTACTTGGGTAAAAAATAATGCCTCCACTTTTTAAGTGCTTGGACCATAGCATACAACTCCAAATTAAATTATGAATATTTCCTTTTTGCCTCATTAAACTTTTTACTAAAAAAGGAAATCGGTCTACCCTCTTGGCTCAAAGTAACCCCTATAGCCTGATTACTAACATCACATTCAATAGTCAAAATCTTATTAAAATCAAGAAGAACAAGTATGGGTTGTTGTGCTACTCATTTTTTCAGATATTCAAACCCCTTATCAGCTTCATTAGTCTAAGAAAACTTACTTTCATTACCTCCTTTAATAGTGTCAATCATTGGTGCACATATGTGACTAAAGTTATTTATGAATTTTCCATAAAAACTAGCAAGTACATGAAATATTCTTACATCCCCTTCTAATCTTGGGGTTGGTCATTTGAATATAACATCCACCTTTGAAGGATTCATCTTCAAACTCCCCTTTGAAATGACAAACCCAAGGTACACTACTTCCTCCTTCATAAAGTCACATTTCTCCAAGTTTATCATTAGTTTCTCCTCATGTAGCCTTCTTAGGACCATGTCAAACTTCCTCAAGTATTCTTATCTAGAACTTCTAAACAAAGAATATCATCTAAATAAACCACAACAAAATTTCCAAGGAATGCTTTTAATACCTCATTCATTAGGTGCATAAAGGTTATATAGGTGCATTGGAAAACCAAAAGGGCATTTCCAACCACTCACAAAGGCCTTCCATAGTCTTAAAGGTTTTGTTCCACTCATCCCCCTCTTTGATCCTTATCTCATGGTAACCTCTATTTAAGTCTATCATGGAAAAATAACATGCCCCTCCAAGGAAATCCATAAGATCCTCAATCCTCAGCATTGGGAACCTATACCTGATTGTTATCCTATTACAAACACTCCATTTTCCATCCTTCTTGGGTTTTAGGATAGTAAGTACTACACATAGTCTCAGAATTTTTCTCACTAGGCTCTTATCTATCAATTCATGCAGTTGTTTGGAAATCTCTTCATTTTCAGATGGTGTCATTTTGTATGCAGCCTTGTTGGGTAGTGTAGCACCTAGTATCAGGTATATATGGTGAATTATATCCTTGATTGGAGGAAGGGAGTTAGGAAATTCCTCTACTAAATTACCTTTTTTCTTTTCTAACAATTTTTGCACTTCACTAGGCATGGTTTCCCCTTTAATTTTGGGTAAATCTAATATGTCTTTTGGCTTCACAATCAAACAAAATACTAGGCCCCTTTCTTATTTTAAGGTTTGTGAGAACTCATTTTCCTCTACCACCATAGTTCACAAGATCCCACTTGTTTATCTATGCCTTCACTCGGTAAAGGGTTCAGGGTAAAAGACTCCACATTCTTTGTTATAGTATAAGTATTTTTCTGCACTTCACGTTGTGCCTTGAGATCATATTTCCATGGAAACCCTAAGATTAGATGACAAGAATCCATGGGGATCACATCACAAAGGATCATATATCTATACCCTCCAATTTGGAATTCTACCCAAGATTGTTCATTTACAAGAACTTGCTGGCCCTTATTCAACCAAGATACCCAATAAGGAATGGGATGAGGGATTCTTTTCAAACTTCACTTTTCCACCATTTCTTATGACACCAAGTTATATGTATACCTTGAGTCAACTATAACTTTACATACCTTTCCACTAGATTTGTAAGAAGTTCTATATAATGACTTCCTTTTTGATGGTTCTTTGGTAATTGACACCTTTAAGAGAGTCCCCATCGTCATTAGATTCTCTCCAAACCCTGGATCTATAGGTCTAGGTGGAGCATCAAAACTTTGTCAATCCTCCTCTTGCACACTTTGGCAATCTCATCTTGAATACTAAATTTCAATCCATTCAAATACTAAGCCACCTTCTCTCTCATTTTCAACATGCTCTGACCTCAACCAAAATTTGTGGAACTCCTCAGTGTAGGTATCTAAAGGCGTTAAAATTTTACATTAGTATACTTAGAGAAAAACATGATCTGCACCATCGGTTTACACTACACCGATAAACAAGGCACTGCACTAACCGACAACAAGGTTACTCGACAAACACTGTTAAGTGTTATCCGACGACAAAAAGGTAAAGGAAACCCGACGAATAACAACAGTACAACCTGATGGAGAAAGAAAAGAGAGGAACCTGACAGACAAAGGGAACCCGATGAACAGTTCAACAAAGGAACGCTGACAGACTTCAAGTTCAAACTGATGACCAAGAACCGACAGTCAGTTACATCCCACAAAAAGTGGATCTAACTTTCCACGTCAGATAAATCACTGAAGTTGTATTTATAGCTTCTTGATTTACTTTAAATCCATTTTGTGTGGAGGAAGCAATGTATTTATTATTGTTTTAATTAGTTTTACTATTTTAAAACATGCAAACTAAAGATCAAGGTCAATTTGTAAACCTTGGATCTAAGAGTTAACATTGAAAAGCATGATTCCAAGATAGGTCAAATACTTGTATAAATAGGTGCTCAATCTATTGTAAATAGAGTTGTTTAATGAAGACAGTAGCCACGGAGAGCATCTAAAGACCAGACAGAGAATTCATACAGAAGGACAGAAACAAAATCAAATTAGTTTTGAAGAACAAGAACACAGGCTACCGACGAGCATAGAAAAGGCATTCATTAGCCACTTAAGGTGATATTATAATTGTAAGAGATTTAATGGATCTATAGTCAGAAATTGTAGATTGCATATAGTCAGGTCAATATTTGTAGTCATTCTAACAAGTGTAGTACACTAATGAAATCCTTTCAAGAAAGGTGGGCTTAACCGTCCTATTGTAAATCTCATAACTGAGTGCACACTTAAATCAGTGTTGCTAAAGCTCTTAACAGATCTCCACCTTAATACTCCTAACAGGGTAGATCATCAGAAGTGATCAAATTGTAAGCCTTAACTGGCTCCCTTTCATTCTGCAGATAGTGAAGTTTTGTGGGTGCCATCCCCACCGCAGTTTTTACTTCCAAACAGGAGTTTTCTACGATATCATATCTTGTGTTATGTATTTATCATCTTCACAAATGTTTCTATGAATGTTGCAAACTATTAAAGATTATGAATGAACAATACATACATAAGAAAGAACAACAGTAATTGTCAGTAATACTATAATGAATGATTACTAATGATTAAGTGTGAAAGGTGTAAAAAGTTTTAGAGGTACTGATTCACCCCTTCCCTCTCAATACTACTTCCATTAGTTCCAACAATTGGTATCAGAGCTAAGTCTCTTCTTGAAAAGCTTAAAGGCTTAAGATCAAAGATCATACAATGGAGAAGTACAAACTTGATAAGAATATTGAGAACAAAAATCTTGAGATACAGATGTTCTATGAACAGTATAAAGAAGCTAGAATCAGGATGAGAGAGCTACTGGATGAGAGGAAAGGTATGGCTACCAGGAAAAATGAAAAAGACTATCAAGAAGAAGAGATTCTAGATTTCTTTGAATCTTCAAGATCAAATGCAAGTAATACATCAGACACATCAGAAGAGAACATCACAAATCTAAAGGAGATCAATCAACATCTGACAGAACAAATAAACATGCTACAAATCGGTCAAGAGAGCCAGATGGTAAGAATGATTGATGTGATGAGTTCTGCTAGACAAGACGAAATAGAAAGAACACTTGCTATTGATGACAGAAGGAAGATCAAAGAGAAACTACAAGAAAAGGAATTGGAAATTCAAAGACATGCTGAGCATCACCATGATCTCACAAATCAGATTATTCTTATGAGTCAAGAAGCAAACAAAATAAATGTGGAACTCATTGAAAGAATACAGATTATCGGTGAACTCAAAGAAGAGAATGAGAGACTAAAACATGAGGTTGGAATTCTGCAATAGCATAACGAGATTATCAGAAAGGCTAAAGAAAGCAATAAAAGAATGGATGAATTTCTTGAAGGACAACGAATAATTAACAATAATAATTGTATAGGCTTTACAAAAAATGGAGAATCGTCAAACCCAAAGAATGTCTATGAAAATCCAAGACCATGAAAAATGACATGGAAGCACTGTAGAAAGAAAGGGCACACATCAAATGTATGCAGAGGTAAAATGAAAGGTATTCCTAAATCTACATCTACATCTTCATTCATAGGATTCTGTTATAAATGTAACAAGAAAGGACATAAGGCTTATGAATGTAAGACTAAGATAGAAAAGCCAAAAAAGAAAACCTACATGGAAAAATAATGTCCTACATGCAAAATGAATGGGCACACATTTGAAGAATGCTGGAAAAGGAAAAGGCAAGCATGGAAGACAAAAGGTAAAGAAGTTCATTATCAACCAAAGAAAATCGGTAATCAATATGTATGGGATTACAACACTTGGACAAACTGTACAGTATGTGGTAGATATGGTCACATTGCGCAAAAATGCATGAGAGCATGGACCAAAATGTCTAAAGGTTGGTTAAACCTCAGAATGGCATGCTTACACTATCACAAATTTGGTCATCTCAAGAAAGATTGCAAAGACCAATTGACAGAGTCAAGCACATATCCCAATGGAAACACCATTGAAGATATTCGGAGGGAAAGAGATAAAATGTGGAGAAAAGCTTCAAGCAATGATGAAGCTGGACAAGGAAATGCAAATGGTGACACCCCATCCAATGGATCCAGTGACATCGCCAACCCAACTTAAGTTGAACAAGTATGGAACTACATTACACTAATTCATAATTTGCATAAGTTCCATTATTAAAATTGATAGACAAACAAAATTTGCATAATAAAGATGCATATTATGTTACTTGTTCCATTCCAGAGAAAGTAACCCCGTCAGTATACTCATACCAAAAATCATCGGTGAACATAGTAAATAAGATGTTCTACACTTACCAGAAATTGTCGGTCATCATACAAAGTGGCTAGGTTGCCAATGTGACTCGACACCTGTCGGTAAGAAAAGAAAACTACAAGTTGTAATGACACAATACCGATATTCATCGGTAAGAAAAAAATGGTCATCAACTACCCAAGCATCACATCAACATTGATGATAATTTAAAAATTCTTCCCAACAAAACCCGTCTTCATATCCCGACAAGTTGTTGAGAATTTATTACAAAGACTTTGGTCAGAAAGTCTATAAGTAGTCGATGGGACAACTTCATTTTTCACCCGCGATTTGAAGAGAAAGCAGAGCGAAAACAAAGCAATTAAAGAGAAGAAAGTAGAAGCGTCCATAGATCAATTCAGCACACAGCAAATAGATCTTTCATCACTATTGTGAATTGAAGTAAGTACCAAAGGCACTGAAAGATCTCTGTCATTATTTTATCAAGAAAGCCCTAATTTCCAGAATACCCTAAAAACTTGAAATACAATGGCAACCACCTCAAGAACCACTAAGATCAAGAATGATAAGAGGAATGTGGTGAAGCTAATCAAGAATAGTACATGTGTAGAGACAAAGTATAAAATATGCCTAGAAATTACATCAAAACGCGATGAAACCGGTGCGTTTTCAAAAATTCCACCTAGGGTTTTACTCATAGAAGATGTTAGGTCTTATATTCACTGCAAGATCGTAGAGATAGGTGATCTTGAAATGGATGAAGCTTCTAAGAAGCTGTGTGATACCGAAGGAAAACTAAAGGAAGAGCATAAACACTTGGAGGTCAAAGGGTTAACTAATGCCCTACATTTCCTGAGAGAATTCAAAATAGAATGGATAACGTTAGTCTTGAGCAGAATGCATGATAAGAAGCTATGGCTAGACCAAACCAAGAAAATAAACAAGGATGTTCTTCACGTTATCACTGGTTATCTGATAACCAACAAACCTAGTGCACACTAGCATCCATCAATGAAAGCAGTTGAAAAACTCACCAATGCAGAAGGAGAAAACAGAGGTCTCAAAGTAAACACAATCACCGATGAAGAACTTAAATTTGGTGCATGTGTAATTGGATACAAGATTTTTCAAGCTAGCAGATTGAACATCATTTCTACTACATCAGTAAGCACAGCTTACAAGATAGTAACCAAAGGAATTCAGATGAATCTATGTGAGATCTTGTTAAAACAACTTGATGAAAATGTGCACAAAATCAGGTCTACGAAGACCAACACATGTAAGTTTGGATCACTTATCATGTGTATATTTTTCTATTTTCAAGAATACTTTCCTTCAGTAGGAAAAGTAGTATGGGACACTACCAAAGTAGTAACACAACAGATTAGTGAAATGATTAAATCACTAGGGGACAATTTTGAATCTGTTATGTCTGCATACTTCCTTGAGTTCAAGGAAAAGATGATGAAAAGAACTAGGATTCTTGAATAGCTAGAGCTGAAAAACATAAAGATGAGATATGTTTCATGGTGGACACAGACTTCACCCGTATCAAACTGATGATACCAAGAATAGCATGGTTAGCTCCAATGGATTATGAGGTCAACATTGATCAAACTACAAGTGCAATTAAGGCATTAATTAATGAGCCCATTGATAACAAACAACCAAGGTTTGAAACATATGAAGAGGCCAAATCAAAGATAAAACAAGGCCTCAAAATCAAAAAGACTGTAAACAAAAAGGACAAAATGGTTAAGAATCTCAAGAAGATTCTATCGGTAACAGATGAGGAACAAGATCAACTAGAGTTAACCGATGAACAGGGCACCATCGGTGAGGAACAAGAAGAAAAGAAATCATATTCTGAAATGACTGAATCTGATACACCTCCACCTCTTGAAAAGAAGCAGAGGATAAGGATTCAAACTACTACAACCAATACAACGCCCCTTAATAAAGGTCAAGTAAGGACCTACATAAGGAAGCAGCCAGCTAAGAGAGCAAGGCAACAAACTATCAAAACAACATCTCCAAAGAAGAGGAAAAGGTTGGTTAGGACAAAGGCTGACATAGACGACACTAAAGATGATGAGACTGATGTAGAAAAGAAGAACTTCAAAAATCAAACAGTTGATGAAGCTACCAAATCCATTGCTACAATGGTACAATGACTGATAAGAAAATTAGACAATGGGATACACTTAACCCAGAAGACAAGAATAAGATACAAGAGGTAGTTATAAAGTCAATGATCAAGAAAAAATATGCACCTGTAGAATTTGTCAATCAAATACCTAACGAGCTAGGTAAAAGGACATACCAACAATGGTCATATGCCCTGCAAACAGAGAGAGAATCAAGGGAAAGGGTAAATGTGAGACTGATGCCCCCTGAATCTAAAGTTGAAGAGATCAAAGAAATACTTAAAAAGAACTCAAGAAAATTTGTCACCAAGATACGAGCTTACAAAGTGCTAGAAAACAAGTTCATTGATCTAGATACTATGACTAAACATAAATGGAGACAACTCCTGGATCTATAGGCAGAGTCAACAAGTGGTGAGAAACAATTACTTCTCACCAACACACCTCATAGAGAGGAGGAGACAGACAATGCAAGTCCTCAGCACATTGCTCTGGACAATACTGAAAGTGACAATGAGCCTATAAACGTAGACACAGTCATGGATGATATCATCCAAGATATCACTAACTATGACTTTGACAAAGATCCAAATAAAAAGGATGAAGTAATATTCATTACACTTAAGGATCAAGAACAGAAACAAAGATTGAAGACATCAGATCATACAATAATTGATGTTGTTGATGAGACAGTACAGGACACTTCAATCATGGACTCAAAAGTACCAGACCCTACAGAAGAAACACAAAAAGATAAGTATTTCACTGCTAACAAGGCTCAAACCGATGAGAAGGACACCACTAATGACAAAGCCCAAGCTACAACTCAAAGTAACATGCCTATCTTAATGAAGGCAATAAACATACTAGAGGGCAATGATGGATCTATTGAAAAGGAAACAAGCACACCCGAGGACAAGGGTGATGGAGAAGCTAAAGAAACCAATGATACAACTACAAAGAAAGCTACAACCAATGATCAGAAAGATAATTCTACTAATCAAAATAAGGAGGAAACTCAAAAAGAAAAAGGGGACAAAAAAATAGAGAAAGGTGAAGAAGAAAAGAAGGATGAGGTGGAGAAGAAATCAAAAGCACATTCTGCAGAAACACCCAAAGTTAATGAAGATACATCTTCACATAACCAATAGGTGCCACCTGAGTAGAAGACACAAGAAGAATCTTCTACAAAGCCTTCACCAAGTAATTCAGAGAGAACAAATGAACTAGCTATGGTAGTTCATACATCTTCTTCCCCACAAATCTCAAAGAAGAAGAAAGGAAAGAATAAGAATCCATTAACTCTGGAAGAAATCATTGAGATTCTAGTTTGTGATCCAAGGACATTGGATCCAACTGCATTAACAAAGTATGCAAGGCTCTGTGAAAGAAAGGTCATTCAAGACAAACTGAAGAGAGTAGAAAAGGAGGCCAAGGTACTAGAAGTAGCAAGAGAAATACTTCAACAAATCGTGCCTGATATAGATATTGATCAAAAAGCTCCAATGCTTGATCAATAGGTCATACTCACAAATGTAATAACATCTCAGAATATTGATGTTGAGAAAGTTATGGAAGAGAGACTTGAACAAAAGTATGACTTCAAGTTAGCCAAAAAGATAAGCCAAGAAGTGGCACTGAAAAAGGTCAAGCTATCTAAATTGGTAAGTACAATTGAACCAATCATATCAGAAGCTATTATCTTAATACAAAAATTGTGCACTCTAGATCAACTCACTCAGGAGTATACAAACCAGATAGAAAAAATTGATGTTGATCTTAAGTCAAGTGCACAAAGTCTCACCAATAATGAAGAAGCAATTAAATTGCACAATGAGAAAATAAAACAAGCTCGGAAATAGAGACAAGACATACAATTTGCAGAGATGAAGTACAGAAATGAGGTAAATGAGCTCCAAGCTAAGCTATTACTGACACTTACACTCTTGCAACAACATGTGACAGAGGCAAATACACTAATTGCCACTCTAGAAATGTCTGTCCTAGACAGCTTTTATGATATGCACACAAGGCTAGAGCTACAACACATGGCACTAGAACAGCTGAAAGAACAATGGGAGAAAATGCTTGAAGATATCAAAACAACTCATTCTAACATATTTGACACATTGTAAGTTGCACATTTTTGTCACAATTTTGGCATATTATAAGTTTTACATTTTTGTCATCAATATCAAAGAAAGGGGGAATTTGATATGTTCACTCACCTCAGTTAAAAGGAGGAAATCATATGTATAGTAAAAGAAAGGGGAAATAATGTACATTAAAAGAATGAATAGTATACATGTACATATACATATACTATATTGATGTACACAGTTAGGGGGATTCATATGATCACAAGGATATAAACATGGGGGTAAGTGCAAGAAGTTGGGTACCAATTCCACGAAAGTCTTGTGGGCTTGAAAACTACCGCTAGAAACGGGCACCCGTCTTAGGCACGGACACCCGATCCAAAATTCAAAAAATGGGTGCCCATTATTTTTCAAAACAGTTGCCCATTTTTCAAAACGGGTTCCCTATTTTTAATTTTAATTTTTTTTTTTTAAAAACTCATTTTTACATGCCGATTTATTACATTTAAGAAACGAGTACACATTTTTAAACGTATGCCCATTTTTTAAAATTCCAATTTACCAAACCACCATTTGCATTGGATTTCGGTTAGGGACAGGTTTGGTGGGACCAAGCCTATGCTTGGACCTCCAAAATAATGGCTAAGGCATTTGAACACCAGATTTCTGTCTTGCCGTAATTTTTTGAGGGTCTTCCTAATTGATTTTTTTTATGAAAATAAAACCCACTAGAGATCTTACTATCTAGATTTCAAAAATATAAATTTTACTATTTTTACAATATTTATTAATCAAAAGTGGTACCTAAACTTAAAATAGTAAGGTTCACTAAAACTTTAATAACTTTTTTGATTTTAGGTTTTTAAAAAAATGAATTATATGAGACCAATCTACATAGAATTTTATTCAAAATAAAATAAAATAAAATTTCAAAAAAGTGAAATTTTCATCAAATTATGGTGGTCGTACATGAGAGGTTTTGAAAATATACTTTATAGTCAATTAAAAATTAATAAAAATATATATATTCAATTTTAAAAAAATCAAAAATATTCTGACCAATCTTTGATGTGTTAGGTACCTTCCCCCAAAAGGATTTATAAAAATTCATTTATTTACTTCAAAATAGGGTGGTCATACACATGAGGGGTATGGTCCTGAAACAGGCATTTTGAAAAAGAGGTTTTTAAACATGCCTACTAAATATATTTTCTACCACGTGGGTATTCAAATAAGTTACATATTTGAAAAATAGACTCTGAGCACTACATTTTCTATTAGTGGATTTTTTTGATATTCAATCTCTAAGTGCCTCAAATTTTGACATCAATTGATAGAAAATTTGAAAAACAGGGAAAATACTTCAACTTTTTGCCCAAAAAGTGGACTCAACTTCTTGCTGGCACCCATGGTGTATACATACTAAAACACTTTAGTATTATGCATATATCAGTTTTTGATACTAATGTCAAAGGGGGAGATTGAAGGCATTATATTTTTCCATTAGTATACTTAGAGAAAAACATGATCTGCACCATCGGTTTACACCACCGATAGACAGGGCACTGCACTACCCGATGACAAGGTTACCCGACAAACACTATTAAGTGTTATCCGATGACAAAAAGGTAAAGGAAACCTGACCAATAACAATAGTGCAACCCAATGAAACAAGTAAAGAGAGGAACCCGACAGACAAAGGGAACCCGACAAACAATTCAACAAAGGAATGTCGACAGACTTCAAGTTCAAACTGATGACCAATAACCGACAGTCAGTTACATCCCGCAAAAAGTGGATCTAACTTTCCACATCAGATAAATCACTAAAGTTGTATTTATAGCTTCTTGATTTACTTTTAAATCTATTATGTGCAAAGGAAGCAATGTATTTATTATTGTTTTAATTAGTTTTACTATTTTAAAACATGCAAACTAAAGATCAAGGTCAAGTTGTAAACCTTGGATCTAAGAGTTAACATTGAAAAGCGTGATTCCAAGATAGGTCAAATACTTGTATAAATAGGTGCTTAATCTATTGTAAATAGAGTTTTTCAATGAAGATAGTAGCCACGGAGAGCATCTAAAGACTAGACAGAAAATTCATACAGAATGACAGAAACAAAATCAAATCAGTTTTGAAGAACAAGAACACACACTACCGATGAGCAGAGAAAAGGTATTCATCAGTCACTTAAGGTGATATTATAATTGTAAGAGCTTTAATGGATCTATAATCAGCAATTATAGATTGCATACAGTCAGGTCAACATTTGTACTCATTCTAACAAGTGTAGTACACTAATGAAATCCTTTCAAGAAAGGTGGGCTTAACCGTCCTATTGTAAATCTCATAACTGAGTACACACTTAAA
>MU223547.1:2934061-2952618 GCA_018584345.1 Thuja plicata | reverse complement strand
GTTTGATGAAATGAAAATGCAAGAAGGTGAAAATGTTAATCAGTATTATGGTAGAGTAAAAGAAGTTGTAAATGCCATTAGAGGAGCTAATGGAACAATAGATGAGAATACTATTATGAGCAAGGTACTAAGAACTCTACTTCATGTATATGCTATTAGAGTTTCTACAATTCAAGAACTGAGATGTACTCCTAACAATAATCTGAATCTGGAAAATCTGATAGGTAGACTTACTACATTTGAAATTTCAAATTATGATAACTACAATCCACAAGGTATTGATTCTGCTTTTAGATCTCAGTTGGTCCTCAATAAATCTAAGAAAGGAAAGAAACATGTGAACGGTGATAGTGACACTACTGATGATGATCTTGAAGAACTCAAAGCACATATGGAAAAAAGATTGTCCAGAGGAAAAGGAAAATACAGAGGTAAACTTCTTATCATTTATTTTTAATGCAATAAAATTGGTCATATAGCTGCTAGATGTCCTAATAAGAATGAAAAAGATGAAAGAAAGGATAGAAAATATAAGGATTACAAAGACAAAGGTAAGAAATCTTATTATATTGCTGAAGAAACTTCTGACAATGATACTGACAATTCTGATGTTAATGATATAGAAGTTGTTTATGTTGCAATGAAAGAAGATTCTGATGATGATGAGAAAACTGCATTAATTTCTTATAAGAGTAAAGGTGATCATTGGATCATTGACATTGGTTGTTCCCATCATATGACTGGTGACAAGGATAAGTTTGAAACCCTAGACCAATGCAAAGGAGGATATGTAAAATTTGGTAATGATGCACCATGTCTCATCAAAGGTAAAGGATTGATTAAATTGACTGACAAAATCAAATGTGATAATGTGTATTGGGTTGATGATCTTAATTACAATTTTTTGAGTGTTGCATAGCTAAACACTTCTTGTTACAGAGTTGAGTTCCATCACAGAAAAGCAAAGATCTATGACTCTACTGGAGAAGTAGTTGGAAGTGGTGATCAGACTAAAGGTAACTTGTTCTATCTATATTTATCTGAAGAAACATGTTTGTTTGCACAGTATAATGATGTTTGGTTATGGCATAAGAGATTGTGTCATGTGAACTTTGATAAATTGGTAAGCATAAGTAAATTGAAAAGGGTTAGAGGGCTACCTGAGTTAAAGAAACCTGAGAATGCAATGTGCAAACAATGTCAACTAGGAAAGATGACTAATTCTAGTTGCAAGAGTAAAACACATACTTCAGAGGAAATTCTAGAATTAGTCCATACTAATCTCTATGGTCCCATTGGAGAAAGAAGCTACTGTGGTGCTAGATACTTTATTCTTTTTGTTGATGATTATTCAAGGATGATGAGTGTAATGTTTCTCAAGGAAAAATATGATGCATTCTAATTATTTAAATGGTACTTAGCTAAAGTTGAAAAGGAAATAGGCAAAAGTTTGAAATGCTTAAGATCTGATAGAGGTGGAGAGTTTATTTCTAATGAGTTCAACAGATTCTGCAATGACCGAGGCATAAAGAGATAGATGTACGCACCCAAGACACCACCACAAAATGGTATTGTTGAACACAGGAATAGATCTATCATGGACTATGCAAGAACACTAATGATGGAGAAGAAAGTTGCACAGAAATACTGGAAAGAAGCTGTAAATACTACAGTCTATACCCTAAATAGAGTACAAGTCAAGATAGGTACAAATGCTACACCTTATGAACTTTGGTATGGTTATGCACCTAGTGTAAAGTACTTTAAAGTATTTGGAAGAAAATTTTTTATAGTGAAGGACAACAGAAATGGAAAACTTGATGCTAAAGGTGAAGAAGGTATATTCCTTGGTTATTCAATGAAAAGCAAAGCATACAAATGTTTGAATTCTAATACTAACAAATTTGTGGAAAGTGCAAATGTTAGAATTGATGAGTTTGCAGAAAGGAATGAAGCTTAAAGTACACAAGATCCTGAAAGCTACAGATCATTCATATATCTGGATGAGGCATATTCTAATACATTACCTAAGCCTACTATCGAGCAACAGCCTGCACCTGCCGAGTCATAGAGTGGAGTTGCCAAGCAATAGTAAGTGAATGTCAAGCTATCTGATGGAGATGCTGAGTCTCAGAATCAACTAGAACTGAACACAAACAATGAACCTGAAGCAAGGCCTGAGCCTATTCTAGTGAAATATGTGAGGAGACACCACAATTTTGATCAAATCATTGGATCAAAGGATTTTGTAGTTATGACACGAAGTAAGTTGAGAAATGGCACATGTCTATTATGTGAATTTGAGCCCAAGACAATGAAAGATTCTTTAGAAAATGAAGATTGGCTATAGGCAATGAATGAGAAAATTGAACAAATTGAGAAGAACAAGACTTGGACACTTGTACCTAGGCTGAAGGATAAAAATGTAATTGCTATAAAGTGGGTATTCAAGAATAAATTGAATGAACATGGAGATGTGACAAGAAACAAAGCTAGACTGGTATGCAAGGGTTATGCACAGGAGGAAGGAATTGACTATGGTCAAACATTCACCCCAGTTGCAAGATTGGAAGAAGTCAGAACCTTAGTTGCATATGCAGCCTATAAAGGATTCAAAGTTTATCAGATGGATGTGAAGTCTGCATTTCTCAATGGTATCTTGGAAGAAGAAGTGTATATTGAGCAAGCGGATGGTTTTGTTCACCCAAATAAAAGGAATATGGTTTGCAGATTGTACAAAGCACTATATGGGCTGAAGCAAGCACCAAGAGCATGGTATGAGAGATTGCACAATTATCTAATCAAGATTGGATTTGCAAGAACCAATGACAACAGCAACCTGTACTTGAAGACAGAGCAAAGAAAAGGTACATTATTAGCTGAAATTTTTTTAGATGACATCATATTTAGTGGACAAGATGTGTTATGCCAAACATTTGCAATAGAGATGCAAACTAAATTTGAGATGTCTATGTTTGGTGAGATAAAATTCTTTGTTGGCTTACAAATTTATCAAATGAAGAATGGTATCTATATCACTCAATCTAAATATATCAAGGAGATACTGAAAACTTTTGGAATGGAAGAGTCCAAACCAGTGAGTACACCCATGGCTACTGGATAGAAGCTGACAAAAGATGATGACACAAAAGAAGTGAACCAAACACTCTACAGATCAATGATTGGAAAGCTATAGTATGTTGTACATAGTAGACCTAATATTTCCCTGGTTGTTGGAATTGTTGCAAGGTTTTCTGCTAACCCCAAGGAAATTCACATGATGGAAGTAAAAAAGATTCTAAGATATTTGAAATGAACTGATGACTATGGTCTATACTACAAGAAGAATGACAAGTTTGAACTCAGAGTTTGCACTGACTCTGATTGGGCTAGAAATGTTGATGACAGGAAAAGCACTACTGGTGGAGCATTTATTTTAGGAAAAAGATTGATCTCATGGACAAGCAAGAAATAGAACTGCACCTCACAATCTACAGCTGAAGCCAAGTATGTGGCAGCAGCAGTCAACTGTTCTAACATTGTGTGGTTGAAGATGCTACTGAAAGGTATAAAGGAAGAAATCACTGAACCAGTTGTCATATATTGTGATAACATGAGTGCCATTAATATTTCTAAAAACCCTGTCATGCACTCGAAGACAAAGCACATAGCTCTCAAGTATCATTACTTGAGGGAGCTAGTTCAGAATAAAGAAGTGAGACTGGATTATGTGAACACTAAAGAACAATTAGCAAACATATTCACAAAGGCACTACCTAAGGATGCTCATGAGTATTTGTGAGGTAAATTGGGAGTGATTCCACTAACTGAGGCTAATTAATTTATGTATGGTATTGTTGCATCAAATATTTCATTCAGAATACTTGACACATTGATGCACAGTACGTCGCACTTTAGGATGCTGACTAAAGTTGTGAAGTTGGAGAAGGACAAAAAAGAAGATCAGTCATAATCAAGATGACAGGATTAGCATGATACTGAAGATCTACATGATAAAGATATCAAAGTCTTTGGCATTGTTGTCAAAGAGGGAGAGATTACCTAAGGGAAAGATTACCTATATAGAGGAAGAAGTTACAGATGTTGAAGACACAGATGATTATAGACACAGAGGGAGAAATGTTTTACAGATAAGAATCAGAATGAAGCTAAAGACATTAATGAAGATTTGTTCATATCAAGGAACACAGGTGACTTTTTGGATTGTATGGTAACTATACTTGTTAAATCATTGTTGTAATATTGTATTGTCATCAATGCCAAAGAGGGAGATTGTTGGAAAGTGACAATGCAAGCAATTGTTATTTTGTCATTGATGTCAAACCTTAACTGGTGAGACTATTGTTATCTATTTGAGTACCATATCTATTTATTGATGAAGAAGATTTAACAAGAAGACCAAGTGAATGGTTGAGTTAGGGCAAATAAAAGGGTACTTGATCAGTTGGCACTCTGGCAAAGTAATTAGTTGTTTATCTTTCAAAGATAATTTTTCTGGTTGTTTTGTGCCGAGCAAGTCTGGCTTGTGTAGAGAAAGTTTGTTTAGTGCCGAGCACCAGTGAAATTGCTGAGTGGAAACAGTGATTATCGAGCAGATCACAGATGTTGGCCGACTTGCAGTATTTGGATTAATGATGAGATTTGAGATCTCTGGCCGACTTAGTTATTTTTATTGGAATATGTAAAGTTAATTAAAGATTGATCCACATCATTTAATGTATGGATAACCATAATTAATGCATGGATTCAAGATTTAATTGTACACTACTTTGGAGAAGTAAATGTAATGTAATGATGGAATGATCTGTTGGATCTGACCTAACCTAAGATCTACGATCTTGATTAAACGACAAAGATTTATCTGACCTAGACAGAGAGGTATATGATAACCTCAAGGGGTTATTCATTGAAGTGTGGATGTATAGATTGGTGTACATGTGTGTATGTAAGAGGATTGCATAGTTGATTTACTGATTGGCATGACCTAGCAGAGAAGGCTGAACACAGAAGAAGAAAGTTGCATGTGTGATTGCTTGACAGATTTTCAAGTAGATCAGAAGATTGAAATGACAATGTAGCCCACTCAGTAAGTTAGCATCAGAGCTGTAATTGGATCTGAATTTGCAAATTAAGTTGTATGTTTCAGATCACAACTGTCGATTAATTTTTAACCATTGTATCAGTTAAAATCCTTTAACAAGGTTGACCTAACAGTCATTTGTATAAATCCTCTAAGCAAGGTGACATTCAAGTGGAATGTTCTAAGTCCTCTAACAAGGCCACTCCTGACAGGGTGATTAAATCCTTTAACCAGGTCACACCTAACAATGTGTTATTGTAACCTTTAACAGGGTTGGCTCCTCACAGAGCTCACTTCAAAAGAGTAAAACTTGGTAGCATGTTACTGGTGGTTTTTCCCATATTGGGTTTCCACGTTAAATACTTGTGTCAATTTGTGTGAATGCTTATGGTTTGTTTTACTGTTATGTTTCTACAACCTAAGGTAAAGTGGTGGAAAGGGGTATAAGGAGATTATTTGTTAATTGTTGTTTGATTTGCTTAGAGTGTGTTGAATTCCTTAACCTACTTTACACTTAATTGAATTTGATTGATTGTGTATTGCAATTGTGATTAGGGAGAAGATAAGATGCTCCTTTTCTATCCTCAAATGCACAAATGGAAGATCCAAGTTGATCAACCCAAAAGAAGGGTTAATGCACAAATGAATCAACTATTCAGAAAGAGAACAAAGAAGGCGATCTTAAATTCTGTTAATTTATTAAATGAATATATTTAATTACAATAATTGAAAAGGATAGGAAGAAGAACCAACCTTACAAAATTGCAGATCAAATAATGTTATTTTCTGAGGTCTGTAGACTGTTTCTGGAAAAACTAAAGTATGATCCGAAACCAGAATGCAGAGATGAACAAAACCTAAAAATCTTTTCCCAATCTGATGTCATCTTATGAAAAAGGTTGACCTTGACCCACAAATGTCAACCCTAACCCAATAATGTTGACCCTGACCTACATAGGTCTAACAAAGAATCTGTTCACGTCGTCTGAAAGAAAGCCAAAAAGGGTATCCAGATCTGTGTCCAAATCTACAGTCCTAAACCTGTACCTGTAAGAAAAAGAGGATTATTTATTGTGGGGGAGGGGTTTGCCTTAGTCAAACCCCAATTTAGAAGTTTAACCTTGAATCAATAAAGTATAGAATGCTAGCAAGTAGTAGAATTGAATCTAAGAATGAAGCTATGATATTCAATAGATATGCAATTATAATTCAAATTTAAGCAAATATGTAAGTATGAAAGCATGAACTTTAGAAACCATAAACCTCCATGATTGTATGCTTGGAGGGTGCCAGCAAGAAGTTGAGTCCACTTTTTGGGCAAAAAGTGGAAGTGTTTTCCCTGTTTTTCAAATTGTCTGTCAATTGATTTCAAAATTTGAGGCACTTAGAGATTGAATATCAAAAAAATTTACTAATAGAAAATGTAGTGCTCAGAGTCTATTTTTCAAATATGTAATTTATTTAAATACCCACATGGTAGAAAATATATTTAGTAGGCATGTTTAAAAACCTATTTTTCAAAATACTTGTTTCAAGACCATACCCCACATGTGTACAACCACCCTATTTTGAAGTAAATAAATGAATTTTTCTAAATCCCTTTGGGGGAGGGTACCTAACACATTAAAGATTGGTCCAAATATTTTTGCTTTTTTTAAATTGAATATATATTTTTTTATTAATTTTTAATTGACTATAAAGTACATTTTCAAAACCTCTCATGTACGACTACCATAATTTGATGAAAATTTCACTTTTTTAGAAAAAAAAAAATTATTTTGAATAGAATTCTATTTAGATTGGTCGCATATAATTTATTTTTTAAAAAACCTAAAATCAAAAATGTTATTAAAGTTTTAGTGAACCTTACTATTTTAAGTTTAGGTACCACTTTTTATTAATAAATATTGCAAAAATAGTAAAATTTATCATAGCACTATAAAATTTATATTTTTGAAATCTAGACAGTAAAATCTCTAATGGATTTTAATTTCATCAAAAACTTTGATTAGGAAGACCCTCAAAAAATTACGATAAGACAGAAATATGGTGTTCAAATGCCTTAGCCATTATTTTGGAGGTCCAAGCATAGGCTTGGTCCTACCAAACCTGTCCCAAACTGAAATCCAATGCAAATGGTGGTTTGGTAAATTCAAATTTTAAGAAATAGGCACACATTTAAAAATGTGTACCCATTTCTTAAATGTAAAAAATCGGCATAAAAAAATGAGTTAAAAAAAAATTAAAAAACGGGTACCTGTTTTGAAAAACGGGCACCCGTTTTGAAAAAAATGGGCACCCGTTTTGAAAAAAAATAGGCACCCATTTTTTGAATTTTGGATTGGGTGTCCGAGCCTAAGACAGGTACCCATTTTTTTCAAAATGGGTGCCTGTTTCTAGCGGTAGTTTTCAAACCCACAAGACTTCCACGGAATTGGCACCCAACTTCTTGCACTTACCCTAGAATCCACCTTGAAGAGATGATAAAAGAGTCTTGAGGATACACAAAGGATCTTGAAGGAAGATCACACCACCATGATGGCTAGATCTAGGGTTTGAATGATGAATCTTGAATATTTGCACCTAATCCCTTCAAAGGCTTGAAAGCTTGAATCCTTGATCTTCAATGGAGAACTTGAATGCTTGAGAGGAAGACTTGAACACCTTGAAATCTTGGAAATATGTCAAACAATGGATGCTTAATCTTTTTTCTTCTTGACAAAATCTTGAATAGAGCTTTTTGTAATTGGAAGACTTAGTTCGCTTAATGATGGTTATTATTAGAGAAAATTAGAGGAGAAGGCTCCCTTTTATATGAAACTAGGGAAAAATATTCTAAGGAGGCCGACATAGGATAATTAAATTCTTATTAAATCTTTTACCCCTAGGAGAGGACCTATATTAAATATAATTTAGGAATCACTGCTTCGGAACCTAAAACAGCCGACCCGAAAGTGGGAAAATTGAATTTTGGATGACCCCCAACAGCCGACAGGCTTCCAGATTTGAAAGGGGGACCCTAGTCAGGGTCAAGGTTGACCCTAACCTAGGTCTAGGTCAAGGTTGACCCTGACCTAGGGGGCTAGAACCTCTGGAAAATATGCCAGGTGGGGTAGAAGGTGCCCAGAGAAGCCCAATTAGGGTCCTAAATAGGCACAAAAGTAGAGGATGATGTAGGAATGGGAGGATGATATGATGGAGGTCAAAAACATCCCCTAAGGAGGGCTAAATGTTCTTAACATGGAAGTGCTTCCATTTTAAGATGATACAGCTAATTACATTAAACAGCAAACTACATTATTAAGTTGTTGACATATGCTACTGTTGCCGAGTAGATCTGAATTGTTTAAATTACAGAAAGTTTTATTTGGTACATCTAGACCTAAGGATAACTGATTCACCCCTCCCCTCTCAATTATTCTAAATTCATTCTAACAAACAATACATACGTAAGAAAGAACAACAGTAATGGTCAGTAATACTATAATGAATGATTACTAATGATGAAGTGTGAAAGGTGTAAAAAGTTTTAGAGGTACTAATTCACCCCTCCCCTCTCAGTACTACTTCCATTAATTCCAACAGTATCCACATCCATATCCTTTTTCTTTAAGTTTTGCATTCTCCTAAATATTTGGACTTCATAATTGTTGGTAGAAATTGACTCTTGATCTTACTCAGCATCCTCTCCCATGAGTTCATCATAGGTCTTCTTATCTTCACCCTTTCTCCTTGGGTGTAATTCCACCAATTTAGTGCTCCTGCTTTCATCTTGGTTTTTCCAAACCTTACCTTCTTGTCGTCTGGCATCTCTATGTACACAAAATAGTTGTTGAGGGCATCTATCCATTCTATTACCTCCTCAGCATCCATATTACCTCCATACATGGGAAGGTCCATCTTCACTTCCCCACTCACTGACTGCAAGGCCTTGAGAAGTCTCCTTTCCTCGAGAGCCACCTCCTCCTCTTGAGGTTCTCCATGAGGGTTTCTATATCTTCCCTCCTCCACTTCTTCTAGTTCACTCTCATCGATTTCACCCCTATCTCTTCTTCTCTCTCTCGCCTTTAGTTTTTTTATCTCATCACTTAGGGCTTTCAACTCTCCAGTGACCGCAATAGGTACAGCTCTTGGAGGCCTCTTGCTAGACTCTTTGCTTCTTCACAATTTCCTTTCTTCACACCTCAAGCCTTTTTTTCCCAACCAATTGGACTTGGCTCTAATACCAATATGATGAGAAGGGACCTAGAAAGGTACATAACAACTAACTCAATCACTGGTTACAAGGTTTATTCAACCCTTGACAAAAAGAGGCATTCAACTTCAATGTACTCAAGACAATATTCGAGAGCCTAACTTGCCCTCTTGACCAAACATGGAATAAAATCCTTCCAAGGTTTGAAACATATTTCTTCTGGTATTCACAACATCAACTGACCCCAAATCACTCAATGTCAAGAAGGGAACAATTTCATAATGTCAACTAGCATTATTTGCTTCAATGAGGCTACTACTCAAGGCTTTGAACCAAAAGAGAGCAATGAGCATCAACCTTCCTCATATGCTTGGAAATATGAAGAGGTACCTTTGAAAATATTAGAGGACCAAAAAAAATCCAAAGGATCCACTCAAATAGACCCAAAACAACATTCCAATCAAGTTGCTTTGTAAACCCCAATTAGGCCTTGTAGCCCTATCCACTGTGTTTTTTTGACAATAACTTTCTATTCACTGATCATGGAAACAAACCAAAACCTTTTTAAGATATCTTTTTTTGAGATGCAAAACATATTTCAAACCCAACATGGGGTTCTTTGGACTGGTAGGGTCAAATTTGGCTGTTCATAGTTACCTAAAGGGACAATTAGGTCTCTTTTTCAAAGCAAGTGTCCTCCAGATTCTTTACCCAACCCAACCACCATTTAGAACACTTCAATTTCTTCACAAAACCACACAATCCACCATCAAACAGTGCCTAAACCTCTCAAATCTCTCATTGTCACTCAATTTGTATTCAAAACCCTTAACTTTGGTCTGTCACATGATGATGCCAAACCCTAAAATAAAAATTTCACTATGGCCCCCATCTTGGTTTTCTCTGAGACCATCCAAATCCTAAAGCTAACCCTAGACCCTAACACTTCACTAAGAATTGGAATTTTCTAACAATGAAATGTTAAGTTAAGGGCATTATTTGTCACCAAACCCTAACTAGTGAGGGTTTCATACCTTCTGAAAAATAAAATTCAATATATTCTCCCAAACCAAATGAAATGAACTCAAACCAAGTTAAAATGAAAGAATTCATCAATCTATCCAACCATGTAAATTTCAAACCATCACTGATCCATACAAATATGTACAAATAACCGTTATAAGAAAAACCATGAATTAAAGTAGGACATAGAGCAATTTTTGTATTGATAGCCACCAAAATCATCAATAACGACTTGCCCTAACCAGGATGATTTATAAATGGATCAGATACATGCTACCCAATCGGTTCCAACTGATTTTTGATTTATTTGATTGTTGGGGTAACAAGTTGCACAATGTTGCAACAAAAGTTGCAAAAGTTGAAAAAAGATTAGAACCTTTTAAATCCTTGCTTTGTTCTTTTTGTCTAGACATTTTGTCCAATGTGATAATTCTTTTCAAATCTTCATCATACTAGTTTCCTACATTTATTACTATTTTATGATCTTATATCATTTCCAAGAGACAACCGTTCCAAATCTCAAACCAAAATTCATCAAGTACTAAATATAGACAAAAATTATAATAATGAGCTATATGTACTAATAAGCTGGAAAACATGTTTCTATTTTTCACCAAAATAATACATGTATCTCCAAAACTCTTGTTTACATTATTTTTAAATATTTGACAAAGTAAGAGTATGTTTTACTGAGAAATTTTAATTTTTCAATGGATATGTATTCTATGTGGAAAATTTCTTCTTACAAAAATTTAAGCCTTATTCATTTAAATAGAGAAAAATTTGTAAATGAATTTATTGCAATCAATAGATACTTGACTCTTCTATTGATTATGCAATTCCAGTTGATACAAGTGACCGAAATGGAGAATGCATCTTCAACAACTTGCACCAATTGAATTATTTTTCTAATTTGTATCGATTATGCAATTCTAGTTAGTACAAACGATTGAAATGAAGAATGCTATCTACAACAGCTTGATGAGCTGCACCAATTGAATATGATTTTTCTATTCCCTTAATTGTCATGCATACTGACAATACTCAATATTGTGTCTTCAATAGATTCTAGTAGTTTGAGTCTCATCCATTGGCTGTTGGATTAGAGATAAAGCTTTTGCAACAATCTTCTTGGTTATCCTGCACTCATTTTTTCCTCCTTGGATCAGGAAGTTTCATATGTTGCGCGATCTTCTAGTGGTTCTAAAAATCATTTTCTATAATACCACTTTCTACCAAATCCCAAAGATCATGTGAAGAAAATAGAAAAGAAAAGAAACGCATACAAAAATGAAAAATCCTTATCCAATCCTTATGGCCACTATTTCAATGCATAGAAAAGATGGTATGAACTCTCCACTGTATTCATTTATTTCATGAGACATTTTGGATTGCACGTCTGGAATATAAAACACAATTTAATTGTAAAGCGTTGAAAAAGATACATCCATCCAGTTTCCTATATAAGGAGCCCAATCCATAAGCTTAGACACACACCCATTCGAAACTTCAATCCATTGCCAACCATTCCCAATGGAGAGCAACGTAATGAGAGTTTTCTCAATTGCCTTGACATTTGCTCTGCTATGGAGGGTTGTATCGGCTGGAAGCCTAGGCATTTACTGGGTCCAAAATGCCAATGAACCATCCCTTTCCCAGACCTGTGCAAGCAGCGACTTTGGGATTGTGATAATTGGGTTTCTGACCACTTTCGGCTACGGGCGAACACCGATGCTGGATCTTTCAGGCCACTGCGACCCCTCTTCTAGAGGATGCCAACTGCTAAGCATCGACATAAAGTTCTGCTAGTCCAGAGGAGTGAAAGTGTTTCTCTCCTTGGGAGGGGAGAAAGGAAACTGTGTGCTCGCCTCCTCGCAGGACGCAGGAATCCTCGACATCTATCTGCGGAACAACTTCTTGGGCAGCCAGTCGGAGTCAAGGCCTCTCGGACCCGCAGCTCTGGATGGCATCAACTTCAATATCCGTTACACCATGTCCCAGCACTGGGACGATCTGGCGAGGGCCCTGTTCGCTCGAAGTACCTCCGCCAAGAAGGTGTTTGAATATTTACTAGTTTCTTTCATTTCTATAAAATGTTTTATAGTGATAAATAGGAGATATTTTCTACATCAAGTTAAATTGTGATATTTATATTTGGATTCAATGTAAATCCATTGACCCAAGTTTCATGAGTAATGGTTCATAGGGACCCATCTCTCATGAACATGACTAGAATACTTAGCACTCATTGCATTTAGGCGATGTTCGCCGAAGTGAAGCACCGAGACTTCTTCAGAGTTCACCTATTTTAGTGCTACTCTAGCTCAGGCACGCTTAACCATGGATTTTTCTCTAAGGTTAATCCCATTTTGCTTGCAACCCCATTTGCAAAACCTTCACCAAGTGTTTTGCCTTATGAACCATTCATTAGAAAGCGCCTTAAGCTCATCAATTGATAAGTAGGAGATATTTTCCACATAAAGTCAGATTGTAATATTGCTATCAAGATTCAACTCTGTAGTTTTTACGTTGAGTATTGGTTCAAGTGCTCTTAACCACAGATTTTCCTCCAAGGTTAATCCCACTTTACTTGTAACCCCATTTGCAAAACCGTAGTGGTTCAAACGCTCTTAACCACAGAGTTTCCTCCAAGGTTAAATCCACTTTGCTTATAACCCCGTTTGCAAAATCTTTACCAAGTGTTGTGTCTTATGAACCATTCATTAGAAAGTACCTTAAGCTCATCAATTGATAAGTATGAGATATTTCCAATAGCAAGTCAAATTGTGATATTGCTATCAAGATTCAGTTGTAGTTTTTGAGTCAAACTCATTGACCCAAGTTTTATGAGTAGTGGTTCAAGTGTGCTTAACCACCCAGTTTCCTCCAAGGTTAATCCCACTTTCTTTATAACCCCATTTGCAAAACCTTCAACAAGTATTAGTGTCTTATGAACTCATCTCTAAACCACCGCTCATGAAACTTGAGTTAATGAATTCGTCTCAAAAACTACAAAGTTAAATCAATATCACAAATTTTTATGTTTCTAGTTTTTCAGTTTTTAGTTTTATGCTTTTAGTTTTCTAGGGTTTTCTTTGAATGCAATCCTTATAATGAAATAAGTTATGAATTTGGTTATTCATCATTTGAATCGACTTATCTGTATTTCAACTTTGTAGGTGTATCTGAGCGCCCTTCCTATTTTCCTACCTACCACGCAATCGGACTTGACAGGCACTCAGCAAACCGTGCAGTTAAATGCATTGCAGACTGGACTATTTGACTACGTGTGGATCAGGTTCTTCAACTTTCCCTCCTGCCATTACGTCAATGGGAGCGCTGTCAATCTGCTGAGTGCATATAAACAGTGGATCGCCACTGTCAAGACCACCCAAAAGTAGAGCTTCTTCCTTGGCCTTCCAGCCTCCACTAAGGCTACCTTCATTGGCGGGTTCATTCCTGCTGATAAACTCATCACCGACGTGCTTCTCGAGGTTAAGGAATCCGTGCAATATGGTGGAGTCATGCTATGGAACGAGTTCTATGATCACACCACCCAATATAGCTTGTCCATTAAAGCTTCTGTTTAATTTTAAGCCATAATAAAGAGGCCATCACTGGTTGAGTACTCTAGTTTGGCTGTTATCTAAGAAACTATGTACTACCATTGAAATAACACTTGAGCTTCTATAATGCTCTTCAAAACCTGCTTTACCGTAATCAAAAATATTTGAGTGTCTGTAATGCTATTCAATTGTTTGGAAATTTCTAAACTCAATCACCGTGGTGTGCAATTTCTTTTTCCTGTTTGCCAAAATATTATGTATGATGTTTGATGGTTCTTAAATACCAACTGGTTCCCTGGCCAACTGAAAGTTTAAAACTGGTTTAGGTTATGCATTCTCCTTACAATTTGAACAGAAAGTTTCAACGTCATCTATCATTGATTTTCTTATATTTTACATGATCGAGTGATATTTGAGTTTGAAAATAGAGTTGAACTACTCTCTATTTATTTAAAACTCAATTTTAACAAAATTAGATTTGCACGTGTTCTTTTTTATTCTAATGTAGGAGAGTTTTTATCATCAATATTTGAGATCTCATTTCACAACTTATAATGTTGAGTGTTGTTTTTAGATTCTATTATATGACAACCTTTGCCATCAAAAGTTCAGATCACAATCTATAATTCATTTCCATAATCTATAATGTGATTGAACATTGTTGATTTTTTATTCCATTGTGTGAACGTTTAAGATAATGCTCCATGACTCATTTCCACGATCTGCAATATTGACTCTTGTTAGTTTTAGATTTCATTTATCAACTTTTCAGATCACATAGGGAAGGAGAATGGGCGTGACCAAAAGAGGAGCGTGCATTTCAGATGTATGAATGGCCTTACCCAAGGCTTGGCATGCATTCTTTGTTTTGGTTCCTTAGACCTATTTGGGCTCTATGTTTTCCTGGAGGATCTGACCATTTTCTTGGTTGTGATTCTACTAGGCTTGGCCTAGACTTGTTTCTCTATGTCTGCATTTTTTGGTCCTGAAGGCCTTTTCCCTATTGGCGAATTTCTTGGAGGCGTTCCTTCGTGTTGTTGTGTGTCTTTTTCTTGTGGTGGCCGCTTGGGTTTTGAAGCCTTTTTATTTTGGAAGTTATGTTATTTTCTTCTGGGACACTTTTATTTTAGAGGAGACTTTTCATCTAATGTGGTCTTATCTGTGTGAGGGTTTCCTTCTACAAGGGTGTGGACCTTAGTTTTAGCTACTTTCTGGGGATTTTTCAGAGCTTTTTGTATCTTTTTTGGGTGTTTGGATTATTTTTTGTATAGCTATTAGAGTTATTTGGGACTGATTTTCTTAAGAGGAAAAGGATTGACAATTCTAGCCCTTTTATATTCCTCCTTCTATGATGGGTTTCCTTCACTTTGATGTTTTTTTTTTTCTTGAAGCAAGTGTGAGTTGGTTCTTGGTTGAAGTGTTGTTGGTTGTGGCTAGGTGTGAGCATTTTTTGAGGATGGACTTTGATGAGCTCGCCCTCTTCCTCATCCTCTCTTTCCATTGGGACCCTTTAGTCATACTATTTTATTATATGATAGTTGGTTGGCTCTTGGTTGTGGGGTTGTGGGTTGTGGAATGATGTGGGTATTTTCAAAGGTTGGGATTTATTGTTCTCATCACCTTCCCCCTCCCCTCTCTATTCTAGGTGTCATTTACCTTGTCATATCTTTTTGGTACAGGTTATGGTTGGTTCTTGGTTACAATGTTGGTGATGGAGTTGAGGTGTAAGTGCTTTAAATGGTTGAGCATTGATGCACCCGTACCCTCTCCTCCCCTTTTGCTACTTTGGGCTCCTTCTACTCTACTGGCATCTTTCATCTTGGCTACGTATCCTATTAAGGTGGAGGGAATTCATTTAGAGGTGGATTTTAGTGTGTTTAAGAAGATGTGGTTTCTCCTTGGTTTTCCTTCTCTTGTTTTTCCTTTAGAGCTGATGTTGACTTCTATCGAGATAGATTGCATTGGTGCAGGTGAAGGTTTTATCAAGTGGAATTGCTCATTGTTGAAGTTTGTGGGATCCTTTCAATACCCCTTGTTTGTATCTCTTATGTCTATATCTTTAACTCTTGGTTGTCTTATGGAAGATGCCTTTATCTTTGGTTACAGGAACCATGTGAATCCTATGTATTAGGCTATAGGAGCCTGTTAAAACCCTTCCATGGTTGATGGAGCCTTTCAAAACCCTATGTAATGTGTTGTGGGGTTTTGGCCAAATGTTTGTGTAGCTAGATTTTTTCTTTCAATTATCTTTTAGGCTATGAATGTTTTGTTGTAGGTACCCCACTATTGTTGATTGATGTTTTTTTCTTTGCAGCCATTAGATTAGGAGTTGCAAATCCTGCCAAAACATGTTTGTAAAGGGTTTCAAGTCTCTTCAAAACCTATTTGATACTTAATCAAAAACTTTTGAGATCACGCTCTATGATCCATTTTCATAAGTGATAATGTTAGCTATCATTATCTTCATATTTCATTATATGAGTGTTTGAAATCACACTACATGATCCATTTCCATGAATTGTAATATTGATTGTTGTTATTTTTAGATTTCTCTATATAAGAGTTTTCACCATCAACATTTCAGATCACACTCTATGATCCATTTTTACAGTCTATAATGTTGGTTTTTCTTATTTCTAGATTCCACTTATGTGTAAGGAAAAGTGATTTCAAAAAGAATAAAATTTGCAACAAAAATACTCAAAATCATTAATCAAAGATACAATTGAGATTAGGCAAGAAAAAAGCTCAAATCAAAGATGTTTCCAGAAATGACCAAGTATGATGTTCTCCTCGATGAGTAAACTTGCCTTGCAATGATATATTTGATGTGTGATCATGATGTTGGTAATGTATCAATGCTCGAATGTACTCAAGGAAGGAAAATTACTTTAAATTGTATGAGATTTCATAAGTTGTGTGATGTATAAATGATAGTCAAGTGTTGGAAAATTTCTCTAGGTTGCATTGGAGTTAATAACTTGAATGATGTATGAATGATAGAAGTGTTGGATGAATTACGAAAGATGGGTTTGTGCAGGATCATGGTATGCCA
Organism: Thuja plicata; assembly: GCA_018584345.1. NCBI lineage: Eukaryota > Viridiplantae > Streptophyta > Pinopsida > Cupressales > Cupressaceae > Thuja > Thuja plicata. The sequence continues at coordinate 2,935,678 of MU223547.1, read as the reverse complement.
AAAAGTGGCGATATGAAAAAAAATGAGTTTTTCACTCGTCCAAAAGAACACCCAAAAGTTTGTTGACTTTTGAGTAGGCCTGGGTGTCAGTACACTTGGCCAAGCCAAAAGCCAAAGATAAAGCATTATCGAATGTCTGATAATATCGGATATCCGATATCCATCAGTAGAAATATATTGTTTCCTGCAACTACGTTCAACATTTTCATTGTGAAAACATTGAAGCAGCGATACCGAGCAAACAAAATCATATATCAGATAGGTATCTGATATCAGATTTCCTCCAGTACACCAGGAAAGTGAAATATAGTTGTTTCGTTATTGTTTTTTGTTTTTGCATTGAAATTTATTGTTTTTTTTAAAAAAATAGGTTTTATATGATATTGTGTATTATTTTGTAAAATTTATTATAAACTAGAGTTGAAATTGATATTGTTTATTCTATATTGTTTTTGAATCAGACATGGATTCAGACCAATCTGAAAACCCTCCCTCTCAGTCCATGAACAATCCAGAACCACATCAAAACAATCCCCCACCTTCAGAAGACCAACCGTTCTCAAACCCTCGACCAATATAGGATCTCATAGGAGATAATATAAATCAGCTTAGAGGATACTAGAACACATATGTGAATATCCCCACCTTGCGTCCCATGTTTTCCATGCTGACCTCCATTATTGAGAGCATGGAGAAACTCACAGAACAACACAATGATGCACTTCTTTGGCGTGAATCCATGCATGCTCAATTTGATGATGGACTTGACTACGATCAATTTTTTGATCTAAATATAACAAAACATGACATATGTAACATTTTTGTTGATCCCAGAACCGGTTTAAAAGTGGACCCCAGAAAAACCAAGTTGTCAATTAAATGGTGTACAAATGAGGCAATACATAACAACTTTTGGGATCGCTGGTGGATGGTTTTTGATAGACCACCCCACAGCAATTTGGATGTCCCATTGTATTTCATATGGAAATTGTATGTTGAATTTGTGCTCGGTCACAAAGTCAATTACTGGAGCATAAGACAGAACCAGGGCGTGGGCTTAGGCGCTTCCTAGGATAGTCCAAGGGCACATTGGGTGAAATCCCGCACATGTGTCCCCCCTCCTGAGATTTCACAACCTCCCACAATGTAGCATCCTAACATTATTGCTGAGGCCGGCTCACAGACTATTCAAGCCATTCACCATTTGAGTGATCTACTCGTTAGGCAGAGTGCGGAATTATTTCCTCCTCATACTGATGCTTTTGGCCCTTCCACATCCTCCACGAGCTCACATGTTTGTGTGCCTCATACTTGTGTTATGTGCAAGAATATGTGCTTGGGTCCCCTGAATGATAATGATGCATATAACTATGTGTCCGAGGTGGATGATACTTTACAGCACACTACAGGCACTGACACACCCCATGGAGATGTGCATTAACCCTTTGGGTCTCTTTCCAAATAGTGGATTCATTTGTGTATTAACCCTATGGGGTTGATCAAAATTGGATCTCCTATTTGTGTATTTGAGGGTGAAAGAAAGGAGCATCTTATCTTCCCTTAATCACAATCACAATTGCAATATACAATCAATAAAATTCAATTAATTGTAAAGTA